>QFEO01005498.1:0-10207 GCA_003316615.1 Amanita pseudoporphyria | reverse complement strand
GTCGTCATAGTTCATCCCTATTGCAGGGAACTTCTTGACCAAGCATACTAAGTTCGCTTAGCGGTAACACGCACTTTGTCGCCCTCCGGCCAGCCTTCAGAACTTAAGGCCTTATTAAAAGACTCCAGCACTTGATCATGGGTTATGTCTGTACGGTGTGTGTATAACAAGTTGGCCAGTGTTCTCAGTAATCGCCTAAGTGGTCAGTTCCGATGCACATATATCGGTCTAAGATCTTCAACTACATCCTCAAGCCAACCGCGTTTTGTGTATGCCGCCTGTACTGGACTGGGCTCATCGAAGGCTGGAATTAAAAGATCCATGGACTGTTCGTGGTCGACATGACGTAGGACGAGCCATAGCAATAACCAGATGAAAGATTCCACATCATGTGCTGGAGTATGCGGTTTACCTTTCAGAACACCTACGGCCATGAACTGGTAGGTACCCTGGATCACAGTCATGCTCAATGTACATGATTCGTCTTTGCAGTAGATCTTACCGTCATCTCTTTTAATTCTTGAGGAACCTGGGAGGAGTGCAAACCGGGATCCTCCTCCTTAAACTCATCCCATTCATGTACATATGCGCTATAATCCAGATCATGAACGAAACCCTGGTATTTTTCATCGCGCGCTATTAAAATGTTGTTTACGCTAATATCTCGGTGGAGCAGCCCACATTTTATAAGTGCTTGATGCCCTGGAACTGGTCTTAAAAACAAGAAAAACAAATAAATGCCGACGAACCTCGGATGGCATCCCTGATGGCCATCACGAGCTGCTTCGTGGATTCGAAGTCTACAATAGGTACACCGACAGGATATAGGGTCGTCCTGTTATGACTTCGATTAAGGTCGATTAATCCAGGTCCGTTTGGAGTCATGGCTGGCTGCCTCGATGGTGATCTAAACTGACGGTAAAACGCGGCAGAACACGAAGTTGGCGAGGAACGTACTGCTCTTGCTCTTGCTCTTGATCTGACTCTGAATGTCAGATGGACGTTGCTGGTGATGATGGTCCTGTGTGTGCTTCAGAGTCAGGTGGTGTCTCAGACGGCTCTGCAGTTCTAAGCTAGGTATATGGGTATCATCATAATCTTCACTATCCGAGTAACCGCTGTCTGGAGAAGGATAGTGGTGTCTCTCCGACTCCGCAGGGTCAAGCGGCTCGGCAGATGTTGGGGAACATAAGCAAGTCGGGGAAATGTCCTCGCTTTCTGCATTAGGTGTCCTAGAAGATCGATTAAGTAGGTCGTCAAATGAAGGATCACGACACAAAGATGGAAGACGCGACTTTTGCTGGCTTGGGCTCAAGTCTGCATTCCGTCCACTTCGTTCCATTTCTTCATCCTCCGCACTTTCCTCAACTTCGTCACTCTCGGCTCCTTCGTCCTCGCATTTGAAGCTGATGGTTTTATGGTCTGAACAGTAGTCAGGATGCATGCCAAGATCAATTGCTCTGACTGCCTGTGCCACACCAGATGGGTAATCTGGGTATCGTTTGCGAATATGTTCATAAAATTCTATTTCTGAACGTCGATAAACATGCCACCAAGCATCTTTCACAGCGAAGAAATGATTCGGACCCTCCTTGAATAATACCTTCATAACTTTAGTAGCTCGCGAAAATAAGCCAGAAGAATGTGATAAGGGCTTTCCAATCGTATAACACCATTTCAGGCTGGCAGGATTATTGAGACCATCACCAACTTTGGTAGTGAGAGGCCTATACATTGCTAACATCTTCTTCGATCCGGTTACACGCATGTCGGCAAGTTCTGGATGATATTGATGTTTGTTGATGAGCGCATCTCATAACCAAGTCTTATCTTCTATGGTCAGTGTAGTAAGGGTTGCATCCAGCCCAAGCAGTTTCGGCGTAGGTATAGATAGTATGCTGTCATCTGGAAGTCCAACCTGTAGAGGATGAATGATACGCCAGAAAAATCGAAATAGAATGTTCGTTGTCTTGAGTTCAAATGACGGCGAGATCACGACAGCAGCACGATCAAAACGATATATCCTAGCGATATCTCCATAGACCCCGATGACGAAGCAAAAGCAGGCACTACTCGCGGCAAGAATGTTCCAACCATTTTTGGCTATCTGAGCCAGAGTATTGTCGTTTTTTTCAGTTGATGGTTTGCATGCATGCAAGTGATCGTCAATTGGGTCCCTCTCAGCAGAACTCTTGATTTCGATATCGATAGGACATAGATCCCAAGTCCAGTCATTGTTGGCGGGTAAGTTTTCCCCTGGATAAGTACCAGAAACATCTGGCTTTGTTTCGTGTTCGGAAGGAAATATAGCTTTGAATGGTTTGAGATGTGTGTCCGCGAAAGTAATTTTGCATTCAGGAGGAAAGTTCATCATGAGTTTGTTGAGCGCATTTGCCTGGGTCTTTGTCAATTATAAATAGCTGAATCAGGAAAATAGCACGTACCATGCCTTCGCAGTCTTCAGTCGCCTTCGCAGGATGGTACTTGTCGAATAAGTCTTGCACGAGAGAAAATGGAGGGGTGGGTTCGCTGCCAGGCACGAATTCTGAAAGGAAGTTCTCAATATCCTCACATATCCGGCTATTATTT
Source organism: Amanita pseudoporphyria (assembly GCA_003316615.1). Classification (NCBI taxonomy): domain Eukaryota; kingdom Fungi; phylum Basidiomycota; class Agaricomycetes; order Agaricales; family Amanitaceae; genus Amanita; species Amanita pseudoporphyria. The sequence continues at coordinate 7,618 of QFEO01005498.1, read as the reverse complement.
CGTAAGCGATTTGCCCAGAAAGTTATGTACGGTATGTTCTTTGTGTTTATTGGCGGTGACGAGGAACATGACACGACACTATGCGTTTTCGATGTAAACTGCGTATAATTTGGATCAGCAGGTTGAGTTCTTTGCGTTGGAGGTGTCAAAGGAGCATGAGGCGCTGATGAAGATACAGCAACTACAGAATCTTCCTGGAGGATGGGCGTCTGAGCTCATAGTTAGTAAGAGTCGAGACGCGACGTTTGGGCCTAAGCAGGCCGGCTTCTCATCAGGACTCACGGAACACTTATAAATATATAAGAATCCAAGTAAACTAAACGTCTTCCCCTCTTGATTCGTTCAAACAAACTTGAAATCCCACCACTCCAAGATGCTGTTTTTGTCCAAAATCCGCGCACATACAATGCTCCGGCGAGATTACGTGAACCTACTTCCGTATGTGGCGTTGTCTGCCTCCTATATTGGTGTGACTAGTGACTTGTCACACACTCAGTGTCTTTCTTTTTGTCTTCGACATCACATTGCTCTACTAGAGATGCCCAAACGACTCTTATATATCAAGGGATATAAGCTTGATCGCCAGAAGATACGTGCTTTTTTCAGGAGAAAAGATGGCGAGTCAGAGGAGTCCTACGACTTCAAGTGGCTTCAGCCCATCATCAATTCCATTCCGGAAACAGCTTACAGCTATGTTGGGAATGGAGTGGAGCCTGATGGTCACCTGAACTTGGTACTCGTGCTTGAGGATGGGTATGATGAAGTGGCATTGAAGGCGTCTGATGTTCAGACCCCTAAGACGCTTCCACAGGGGTCGTTGAAAGTTTTAACGGCTGGTGTCTGGCCATCGGACAAGCAAGATGACTGACAGCGAAAACTAAACATGAAGAAGGAAGGTGTGTATCCTATTGTCCGTTTTACAGCAATTATATTGAATAAGTTTCTATGTAAGATCCTCGCTACCCAAAACGATAAACTCTACAGGTTTGGTGGGTTGACGTTGAAGAGATGCACGCAGGGATCACCAAGGCCTGAGGCAGATGATGATGATGTATTACCAAGTCGGCTACGCTGCATTATAACTCAGGTCATTACCCTAGGAATAACCTTGACAGCCCAAAGAAAAAGAAAGAAAGAGAGAGAGAGAAAATGGAAAGAGAAAGGTAGCTACCATACGTTATGTACGTATAGGTGGATGCAGTAACGAAATAGGCTGTTTAAAGGCACCATGATCGCTTTATATAATACTGACACAAGGGGACACAACGGTGAAGCTTGAAGGAGCGACTTGGAACCGTTGAGGCACAGCGTGATGGCGGAATGCACACTATCAGGCTTCCATAGGCAATAGCGGTGGAAAGTGGGAAACATAGGCTAACATACTCCAACGAATCCAGCCAGAATCGAAAAGACATGTCTCTAATGAGTTTACAAAAATCACCAGCAAAACAGCCCTCGCCAACCTCCCCATTTCTGGTGTAAATCCTGCATCTCTTTCTCGGCTAATTGCATCAACATTGAATCATCACACCGTTGTGAGATAACCGCCTTGGCATCATTGTAGGCTTGCCGCGCTTCACTTATTTGCCCTTCCTTTGCCAGCACGCGGCCACGGGATATGTAGCAGCGGCCCACATCAGCAAATTTTTCAATTTTCTTGAAGACTGACATTGCTTCTCCATTGTATTGAAGAGCTTGTTTAATATTACCCTTTCGCCAAGTGACGTCTACTAGTTGGCAAAGCACATAACCCTTCTGACCATAAATATTGAGCTCGTCAGCTTCCCGATAGGCAAGCAACAACGACTCTTCGGCTTCCCTGTAACGTCCAGACGAGCACTGTGCGACACCCATCTGGTACACACATAAGGCCACCCGATAGCGAGCTCCATACTTCATGTAGGCTTCATGCGCATCCAGCAGTAGTGAAGCCGAATATGACGCATTCTTATACCTCAAAACCCAACCGATAGAGAATGAAATGGAGGTGATGCTAGGTCCGTGTTCACCGCATTGCCGTTTAGCATTATCGAGGAGTTGAAGCGCCTCCTCGATATTTCCAGACTTAAGTGATATGATAGCAAGGCTCTGCAAGCTTTCGGCAATGCCGGCACGATCTTGTATGATTTCAAAGTACTCACGTGCCGTTTTGTAGCATTCTGAGGCCTGATCTCGTCTGTTTAGGGTTCGGTGGATTTGCCCATAGAAGAAATGGATCCAGGCTAGCTGTGCAAAATCATCAGTTGATCTCAGTATAAGTTCCGCCTTCCCTAACGCTTCCATCGCTTCTTGGTACTGGTCCAGGTGAATTAACAGCTTCCCATGACTGAGAAAGCAACGAGCTAGTAGACTGCCATTCACATCCAGAGAAGGATCATCTTCAATTACCTTGATAGCCTTGTCTGTTGCATCAATGTTTGGCATGTCATGGTAGAGGAAGTTTGCATAACCGATAACAGCACCAAGTGCTGCTGCAGTGGGTTCGTTTTGCAATGCGTCCAGTAAAACAACCCGAGTGTTCTCTCCTTCCAAAGCCAATGCTTTGGATGCCCGTTTGAATTCCCTTGTCCCCAAGTCGTAACCACCTTCCTCGCAAATGTCGAAATAGTACTCTCTCAAAGCACATAGATGGCATCTGTTGAGCACATGGTATCGGGAGATATAAGAACGTGTGGGAGCTTGCACAAGAATAAACCCATCAGTCTCCCTGCTCACATGTCCACTAGCAAGGAGCATCTTCAACCTGAGAGTGGGATTCTGAATGTGTCGAGCTATTTTGTCCAGATTATCATAAAGCACTCCTTTTGGCAGTCGTGACAGGATACAGAGAAGAGTAAGAGTTTCAGGATTATCGGTGAACCTTCGACTGCTCAAAGACATCCGAACAACTTGATCAATGGGTTCACTGAGGTCCCCATCCTCACCCAACTCCAATTGCTTGAGGATTGCGACAGGTTTAGGAAATAGTGATCGTAGATGAGCAACAATGGAAATAGAGTATGGTAAACATCCTAGGGCTTGGATGAGCTCTTTTATCTCATCGTCATGGTCGTCAGGACAGCTGCTAATTGCCCTAAAAGTCGCAATTGCTGCTTCTATAGATAAGGGCCGGACGAGGAAATGTAACCAACTAACCCCCTCCGGTAATGGCAAGTCTTGAGTTGTTAGGAGTATACAGACGTTCGTGAATCGGTCTAACTCTTCCAAAGTATCCTTCAGAGCCTCAATTTCAGTTTGACTTTCCGGGATTAGAAAATCATCGAAAATGATTAGGAGAGATGATGGGTTGACTTGGAGGTAAGAAATAATATCAGCCAGGGGATTATTCGAGATCGCCTCAAGAGACAGGGAAGTTGCCAAGGCTTGTAGCATGGCATCGACACTAGGAGCTGACTGACATCGGACCCAATGGCGCGAGCGTCCAAATGCTCGAGCAATTTCCACTCAGTTGATGAACATACGGGCAATAGTGGACTTCCCAGTTCCAATGGCGCCATAGAGTGCCATATGTTTAGTGGCACCTTGACCTACACCTGTCACAACATTTCTGATCATATCATTCAAGACCTTGTCACAGCCGAAGAAATATTCAGGTGGACCAGGCAAACCCCTCGGGCGGCGTGACGATTCTCTACAATGCTGTCAATTGAGCGTGAAGATGAGTAGAACAACCAACAATACATACCTCATGTGCCCATACATCCAGAACAATATTAACAAAAGTTTGTCCCAAATAGTGAGAAAAATTGCCCCTAGCCAGAAAAGTATGTCGAAACAACTATGCATAGTGTACTCAGCCTTTCATCCAAATGGCTGATTCATGTTGCCGCCAACATTGGTCATGCCCTTAGTGGGATCAGTATTCTGAGATGTTTCATTGTTAGTGACAAAACCACTTCCAAGGAATAGCGTTTGGTCGTAACAGCTTCTCACCTCAGCTAGTGCAAGCTCATTGGCAGTCTCCCATACTTTCATCAGCACTGTCCGCATTGCTAGGGTGGTCTCAAGCTATATCATCACCCATTATTGTATGCCATAATCTAAAATGAAATACCGCACCATTAGGTTAAATCGGATATCCTCCAATTCAACTTGACATTTAGTGAGGAATTGATGGTATTTAAACGATTTGTACAGTTCCTTCAGCGAGTTCTTCAATTGAGACCAATCATTCAGTTGTCTTTCAATAGCATGTAGAGACCTAAATGTCTAATCAATCCCTAGATCAATTCGCATGCTTTATGTACCCTTACCTTTTAGCATTCTCCAACATTGCCATAATCTCTGGAGACGTATTTTCATCATTTTCAGAAACGGAGATAAGATTTATCAATTTCTCAGCTCAACTTTGAAGTCCTTTGCATCTCTTTCAGTTATCAGTGATGGCCTGTTCTGATGTACTTAATCATTTCAACGCGTTATAAACGTTTGACACGCATACCTCTGAACGTTCAAGTGCATTTCTGACAACACCAGACACGGGCTGGGTAAAGGGTAAAGGGACAGCTGTGGCAACTACTCCCAAAAGGTTGCCTATAGCTTGAACTAGGAAGCGCCTTTTTCTTTGCGTGTTCCGTGAGCCATCCTGTTCTGTGGTATTAATCTGTCCCCGGGAATGGTTCGACATTAAGGAACCACGTTTGCAAGAGTAAAAGTAATGGTTGAGGGGGCGCCCTATTGCTGTGCTCACATTACGGCAGTGACCAGCTGATAAGGCACAACACGGTTTGTACTCTTGTAGGAATTAGAGTTACCGAGCGAAATAGATTAGAGTTTGATATGATGTCACAATTCCACACTAATGACAATCTGGATCTACGCCTGGCACTATTTTCAAGAGGCTCCTTAGGACAATTAACGGTAGAGCTTGAGTCTTGGGGAGGGAACCTGAGAGACTTCTGGGACACCTGCTTGTACTGGGCTTAAGCCTTTGCACTAATTTATCAGAGACTTCATGGTTAAATGTTAAATGTTAAACAGAAGTGGCGCCTACGTACCCATAGTGTCATGCCATGTTTGTCGTCACTGCCAATAAACACGAAGAACATGCCGTATATAACTTTCTGGGTAAATCGTCTACGACACAATAGTCGGGTATGCACAGGACCATCATCACTTGCAACATCCCTTGAGTGTTCAGAGTTAGATCAAGATCAGGAACAGTACGTCCCGTTGCTAACTTTGTATTTTGCTGTGTTTTACCGTCAGTTTAGGTCACCATCGAGGCAATCAGTCATGACTCCCAATGGACCTGGGTTGATCGACCTTAATCGAAGTCATAACAGGACGACACTATATCCCATCGGTGTACCCATTGTGGACTTTAAGTCCACGAAGCAACTTGTGACGGCCATCAAAGATGCCATCCGAGGTGTGTGAGCATTTGTTTGTTTTTCGTGTTTGGTAAGACCAGTTTCAGGGAATCAGGCACTTATAAAATGCGGGCTGCTCCACCGAGATGTTAGCGTTAACAACATTTTAATAGCGCACGATGAAGAATATCGGGGTTTCATTCACGATCTGGATTATAGCACATATGCAAGCGAATGGGATAAGTTCAAGGAAGAGGGTCCCAGTTTGCATTCCTCCCAGGTTCCTCAGGAATTAAAAGAAGCAACAGTAAGATTCAATGCAAAGGTGAATCATCTGTTGAGCATGACTGTGATCCAGGGTACCTACCAGTTCATGGCCGTAGGTGCTCTGAAAGGCAAACCGCATACTCTGGCGCATGATGTGGAATCCTTCATCTGGTTATTGCTATGGGTCGTCCTACGTCATGTCGATCACAAACGATCCCTGGATCTTTTGATTCCAGTTTTCGATGAACCCAATCCAGTACAGGCAGCGTACAAGAAACGCGGTTGGCTTGAGGATGTAGTTGAAGACCTTAGGCCAATATATGTGCATCGAAATGGGCCGCTTGGACAATTACTGAAAACACTGGCCAACTTGTTATACACACATCGTACAGATATAACTCACGATCAAGTGCTGGAGTCTTTTAACGGGGCATTATGTGCTGAAGGCTGGCCGGAGAGCGACAAAGCGCGAGTATACAAAGCCGAGAAGTCAAATGTGTACAAGGACGATACGCCCGCTCCTCGCATGTCTAACAAACAAGGACCAGTGGTAAGTGACATTGGCAAGGTAACAAAGAAGACGCCGCATGTAGCACAGCCACACTCAAATAACAAGTCGACTCGGGGGAAGACTAACTTGAATCGGCGAGCATGAATATCTGAGACGGGCTGTTTTGGGTTTTTGTAACATTTGATTACTGTTCTCTTTTCTGAACATGTACCTCCCGTTTTGGGATCGCTGCTGCAGACCCAACAGGAAGGCCAATGGTATATGTCCACACAGGCACATGATGCATGAAGCGAGCCGGAGTATGCTTTCGGTGCAAATGTGAGAGGGATGGTTGTATGCATACTGTGCACCTGATTGCAGGGGAGAAATTCATTCTAAATTGGGTTCCATAGAATGTGCTTCTCAACTTCCGCTGAGAATTCGGGCCAGAATAACCACGACGCCTCTTGAATTCCGACCACTATCATGTCTAGCAACAAACCATGGTTACGTTCACGTCCTTTTGGGATGCCGGATCCTGGGGAATAGATTTGACTTAGCTTCGGGCTGGAGTCTATCCAGGTAATGCGATGAGTGGCGCTGCAGCATTTTCCTCTGCGACGTGACACGAAGGATGCCAGCAGCCCCCTTAGGCCTTATCTTGCGCAGAGTCATGCTGCACGTCCACCCTCTTGATCACTACACCTGTCGAGTAGCAAAAGTCACATGCTGCTGCATGTTTACCAGACCCCTATGGTGATACTGTCGAGAATACAAACTTCACCAGCTGATACAAATTTTACACATTTATGCCAAAATGCACAGTACAATTCCCCCATTGATTTGTCACTGAATAAGATATGACAACAGTCAGTAGTGATGGTGGTGGTCGCAGGAACGTTGATTGGACGCCGTGTCTGTTTGTCCTTGTTGGCGCGTGTCGCACCAAACTGTTGGTCCTACTCAGCTGTTATGGTTATTGCAGAAACAGTGTCGATGATTCTGTCAAGAACAACACAAGTTTGGTCCGGCCAGGCTGCCAGAAGCACTAGAGTCTGGCCTATATCGGAGTTCAGCACATATATAAGTTTGCCTCGTGTTGTTCCCTTCATCAAACATGAGTTTCGGCGAGACGGTCAGTCCTGTCGCCGCAATTAATGCTATCCTACACGATTATCCCTATTCCATGAGCATTCTATGAGAACTATTACAGAATTCAGATGATGCAAGAGCCTCAAGGCAGGTTCGTCATGCTTCAATCCTTACAGAAACATGTATTTAATAAAATACAGATTTTTGTCCTTGACAAAGGAGAAAACCCTGCATTAATGGCATATAACGATGCGCAATTTTGTGAAGACGATTGGAAAGCAATCCAGACTATCCATAAATCATCAAAGAAATCGGATGCCTCGTGAGCAGTAAGCTATTGGCACCACTGGCACTTGCTAATTTTCTCCGCCAGAAAAATAGGAAAATATGGCGTGGGCTTTAGGGCTTGTTACCATGTACGCTGATCTTCTCATCATATCCTGCCTTGACGCTAGAA
>QFEO01005486.1:0-13679 GCA_003316615.1 Amanita pseudoporphyria | reverse complement strand
AGTGCCCGACACATCAGACCAGATGTATATTCCACTGCCCGTGCAGTTGCGTATGCGATAAGGAGCATACACTCCACGAGCTTTCTGCAGCACGTATGCGCCCTCTGTACTCCACATCTTAATGGTCGTCGCAACCATCTCAATAAACGTCGCAGTTACGTTCAGATCAAGCCGCCCTCGTGAAGTCAAAGAGTAATTCAAACTGCTGGAGGAGTTATCTTTCGAAATCTGGAAATGATGAGGGTGCATCCACAATACGAAATAAATTAGACATGCCGAGAATGTGAATGTCCATGGTTCAATCACTGAAGTTACGAACATCAGTTATGCTGAAGTTTACAGCGGTGTGACGCACGGGGTTCCCAATGAGAGTTCGTCAAATTCCAATAATTAATATGACTTGCAACAGTGGTGGTCGCGCGTAACTAATTAAAGGAAGATCAACGACACATTCGTATTAAGAGATGAATCTTCATTTACTTCTCTAGACCAATCCTGCGCACCAAGGATGAATGGCTTCACCATGAGATGTAGCAGCGGTTGCTCGTGCATGTCCCCAATTAGGATTAAAGAAAACCCGTCGATTGAACATTTTAGCTAATATGGTTCAGCAACTGAATAGGCGAGATGACTTGCAGATGACGAACCTGCTCCTTAGTCATTGTAACACGAACATTTTCTGATGGTTGTGCTAATGATTTTGAGGCATCACTTTGTGGTGGCGGCGGAAGAGCAGCTACGTTCTTATGGACATCCCGGGACTTCTGAGAATGGTCATAAGATTCCACGGCCTTGTTCACAATTGACATGATCAGGACAATGTCTCGATAGGATGCTCTGAAAACGATGGCCTTGCTGAAAATCTCAATACTTGTTAAATGTTGGGACACGGAAGACCGTTTGTCTAGAGACAGTGTAAAGTCGATATTGTCCATAAATTTCACTTTTTCAGAAGGCTTGCCCATCCGCGTCAGGGACATTCCTAAACTATCAACCTTCATTGCCATAATACCCTCCAAAAGGAGTCAGCGACGGGGCAAGAATGAAACAAGTATTAAATACCTGTTGAGAAAGTAGTCCTTGACTAATTGTGAATTCGATGGCTTGCGATTCAGGGTCAGCATCACTCTCAAGGATGCTGATAGATGCATCATGAAGGTCGATCCGATAGTCAAATGTGCTTTCGTCAGTATGATTGCTACTAACTTCAATGTCGGAAGGTTCCTGCTCTGCGCTTGAGGCAGGGCTCTCTGCATCTAGAAATGCGCTTGTAAAGAACTCCAGCATGGCAATCATAGGGTTGATGGCAAGTATAATTTTAGATGAATCGATAGTCAAAATAACAAGGCTTGACTTGATACCTTCTCCTGACGTCGTATACAAAACCGTAAACTGATTTCTATCGTGCGTCGTGGCCGGTATAATCTCCCTGAACCGAGAGGTTCCAGGCCCAGTGTTGCTCACGGTAAAGGATCTAAGCGTGGCTTGTGCTTCAAACGAGCCATTTGAAAGCATCCTGAGGCGCAGTGTGTTATCATGAAGAGTAAATCGTGCTATGCCGTGGTCTTTCAAATTATGCTCGGACGATGCATCAACGTCATATAAATGCAAGCGTGCAGCATCCATTTTCACGACCAGATCCACGGTAGTCCATGTATGCCCATCCGGAGCAACCTTTAGTTCTGGTTCCAAGGATACGGATGAAGGACTGCCCGAAAGACCATTTCCTTTCACGATTCGTACATCCGCAGACTTATCTTGAGCATCGATTGGGGCACTGAAAACTCTGGGTATGGACTTCACGAGGTTAATCAGCAAGCAGTATTGGCTTTGCGTGAGGTGCAGTCTGACATCGGAGATTTTGACAGTGATCTGAGCAAGGAACATGTCGCAGTACGAGCTACTAGATGCGTTCCACTTACCTTGGTATCAGGCCGTTCTGTATCTTCGCTACGGTCGGTGGGTCCTAATTGTATGATGTTTGAGCTGATATCGATTTTATCAACAATCTTTAATGTCGACGTCTCCGAACCGGAATAAAATTCGGACACGAGTTGTATTCCATTAAGGCTGGCCTTAATATTATTGCTAGTCGTCACGTCATCAATTTTGTTGCAGGCACTGACTTCGCCAAGACGCAACACAAGAACGTCAAGCGATTGGCTGGGATCGGATGGAAACAAGATAATAGGCGATTTGATGCAAATTTCGAATTTCATGCGCTCTATCTCAGGTGCTGTCTGAGCGGCAACTTGTGTAGCAGCATCGTATAGCCCTTTCAATCTTGCAAACCGTAAAAAGAATACGTAGAGCCCACGCAAGGATGGTTCAATATAGTTTAGTTTAATGGACGCTGCGTTGAGAGTCATGTACGATTTGACTGTTCCCTGTGGACTAGACTTTGAATCGAACGTTTGGTACGAAAAATCTGCAAAGTTTTGGCCCTCTATGGATAAAATTTCTTGAAACTCGGGTCGCAAGTTTGTGCTCTTGTCATCGTTGGTGACTTTCAAATTACCCAACTTGCCTGATATTTGCATTCCATCCGATTTCAGAAGAATGGTCATATCTGCAGTAGATAAGGATAGTGTTGCTAGGCTAAGCGTTTCGTCGATGAATGAAACTGTAGCAGATGAGCCTATTTCGTACACGGTTGATAAGTTTGAATATTTACCTTGGACGCTTGCGAGTCGAACCTTGACACGCATTTTCCCTTTCGACGATTCATCTGCATGCATAGGCTGTCTGGCTTCAAGGTTAGTTGTTCCCCGAGCAGTGCTGATCTGTGGCTCTCTTGAAACGAACGCAGACATGATAAAGTCATACACCGCTATGAGTGGCTCCGGTGATGCATGGAAGATAAACGTCGATAGCCTGACGTCTACTTCTTGCTCGAAGCCTTCAAATACTGTCATGAATTCAGGCGATTCATTTTGTATCCGAGTATATCTAACGCTAAGTAGGTCAACGTCATTGGCAGTGTCGCTCTCTTGAGAAGATACGAAGTCAATGGGATCCCTTCCAGGCTGGAACAGCGTCATGCAAAGCGACCTGCCACAAGTTAGAAAGATTATCTCACGCACATCGTGTTGATATACCTAAGCTTTAGGTCTGCCTTCAAATCGTACTTTGTGGTCGAGAAGCTCAAGACGAATCGGCTCAAGGTCACATCGCCTATAGGTATCTCAAGTGTACCCTGGTCCGTTTTAGCCAACGACGCACTCAGTACGTCTACACAAAAGTTAATTTGTACGATCTGCTGGCGGAAATCGGGCTGCTTTGATGAAATCAAAATCAGGCTAACGATCACAAAGGTGGAACGTACAGCCTTTGTTTCCTTTGCCTTTGCTTGTTCCCCGATGCCTATCCCTTCATGGTATTCGATATCAGACTGACCAAATATCTGTGCCAGTGGAAATTCTCCAGCAGAATTGGGATCCCAGGCATTTCGACGCTCGTCGTCAAATTTTGGTATGCAAGTATCGATGATTCGCATTAACGCTTTATATTTATAGTCGGAGAAGTTGATTTTCAGATGGGGTAACACTCCAGATACCTTGAAGCGAGCCAAGTTGGAAATACTTGGTACAATTGAATTTTGCAGCTGTAAGTTGATGTTGGTGCGTTCAAGTAGATGCAAAGTATCCGTGGAATCGGATGCGAGGGCATCTCGACAAGACTGTAAATTCTCGCCTATGACAAACTAGAGCTGGGATTATTAAAATGCATCGCAGAAGAAATGCGTTCAATACCTGCGCCGCCTTCAATTTGAGCAGAAACTTATCATACATTAAGGCCTCCAAGTTTTGATAGTCTTCTTCACTATAAGCCTGTTGACGCTTCTGTTGGATTGCACGGATTTCATTCTTATCGGCTAATTTGCTCTCCACGGCGATGTGTCCTGCATCAACTATTAAGTGAATACATGAGTTAGTTGTGACACTATGACCGAAGGTAAATCTCAGTTATTGGATATGATTACGAGCACTAACTCTTCTGGAACAATAATGACAGGCGCGTTCAAATCCATCTGCATGTCAATGGTCTTATGCGTTTGAAGTGCATATTCAAGGATTGCTCGTGTTTCCTTTCGAATGCCTTCCAAAGTCTGGCTGGCTGCATCCTGGCCAAATCGCAATTAGTAATCAAACTACCCATGGATATAGACACGCACCAATAAGGCTTCCATAGATTCCAACTGACTGGCAGGAGGCTTGAAAAATTGATAGATAGCTTCAACGTACCCTTTGTGGTAAATTATCTCCATGTGTCGCATACGAACGGTAAGGGCATTATCAGCCCTTTCATCCAGAGGCTTGTTCTCGTATCGTAGAAAGAAAAATGCTTTTGAATCGACATCGATTTCGCCCAGAGATGGAACCGAAGTTGCCGCCTGTATAGGTACATCCGATTTGACACGCACAATCTGAGGATATAAACTGCCTTCGGTTGTGCCGTCATATACGCTCAAGCCTCCTAACGACATAGAGACTTCAAAATTGTCAGGTCTCTGAATGAATTTTGCTTGAAAGACGTCAAAAACGACAGACATGATGTCGATGGTTCTGCCATGCGGTTCATTAATAAGGGTCACCGAGCCTCTTCGTAGCCGCATTGATATGAGAGCTTTCAGAAAATTCTTTGGAGCCTGGAAAGATTCAGCCAACGCCGCTTTCTCATCATAATCGAGGACTTCGTATAATTGCTTGCGCTGCTCGTCCGTGATGGGCCTTCCGAAAGCAGCCTCACCTTGAGTAGAGGACGTCGCTGAACCCCAAAGCCAGCTTGTCCAACTTTGCTTCTGCGACTGTTGCTCGCGTTCCGCCTCCAACCTCTTTCGTAAAGCCTCATCGTTTCGCAATCTCGATCGTGCAATTGAGCGATAAAAACGCAGATCCTCGTAAGATAATTTCCGTTCAAGAGCTTTAAACTCTTCCATCTCCTAAAGAGAACTTCCAACTCTCCCAGACGAAAAGAAACAAGAATGATTGACTCACGTTTTTGGCCAGCGTATCAAGTTGTTTCCGTTGGAATAGAGAAACGTATTTATTCCTGTCATCGCGACGTTCCGCAAAGTAGGCCCATGTCCATTTTCTTCTTTTTTCCCTGATCCCTTCTAAGACGGCCGTAATCGCGAACAGTAATCGCGAACGGGCCAGGTTTTCACCCTCTGAAGGACGAAATTTCCTATACTATACATAATTAAGACGAGCTCAAGACACAAACATTTACAAACCTACCCGACGCTTTCTCAGGTAGACATGGTACATATCTACAAGCGAAATGATATCCCGGTATTGATCGTTGTCCAGTGCCACACCGATCTCATCAAAGATCAGTTGCACGTCGTATCGTGGTGTATTCTGGTCTTCCTTATTATTTATAGTGACCTAGCTCGATGATTAAAGAATGCAAACATTTAAGGAAGGAAAGACACATACGCGGCCCTCACCGGAAACGGGGTTCAGTATAAACTGGTGATTTGTCTTCTCATGTCCTCCATGAACAATCTTCGAAGATGTGTGAGTACAAACAACGGCCCAAAAACAAAAGTTTTACCATCGAAAAGAGTATTTTAGCAGCATCCTCTGGAGCTAGGTCAGTGAGTCGTGTGGCATCCGTGTCAAAATAGAACGCCAGAGAACTCAAACTTGCCAGCTACGAAACTCCTGAGTTTATACGCTATCGGCCAACGTGCTCCTTACTTTATGGATGGACCCTACAGTACTCTCAATGAATGCTGGTTGCCATTGATCATTTACTGACACGGTGGTGAATTCTGCAAGCGTTAAACCGGCGGCGAATGGGTGCTGTATGATAGTAAATTACTCCCAGGCATAGGCAAAATTAATAACAGGACTTACTCCATGAACGCTGATGTTGTCCTCAAAGCGTATATGTATGTTCTTTATAGTAATTTGCAGATTGTTGATTATTTTAGCAATCAGAGATTGCCACAAGCCTTGCGATTTAATCTCATCTTTATCATAATGAGCACTTGGATACGGACAAATGGCAGTGATTTCACCGGAAGAAGCCATCGCTTGGGTTTGCGTTTGCAAAAGCTCCGCATTTTCCAACCGCTCAAGCTTAGCCGCCTGCATCCTAGCCTCCTCCTCGGTAGGATCGACGTCGGTTAGAGGTGACGGAACAACAAGGAGATAGACATCTTCGATTAGTATCTCGACAGGCCGATTTCCCAAATTCATCCAATACAGAGACAATGTAAAACTTCCAAGGCGACCTTTTATGACATTTTGAGCCCGAAACGCAAGTGACAACATAGAGCCGAACCCTCAGCAACGTCCACTGGCAAGCGAAATTTATCCAATGCTCCCTTCTTTAGACGCAAGCCACGAAGGCTGAGTTGACCTATGAGTCAGTCGTACCAAATGATAATAAGCCGACTGGAAAGGGCGTGCCTTGGGCAATTCCATAGTTGACTTGGTTGAGATCGAGGTTCTCAACATAGGGTGCAAGAATGCGATTAAACAGCTACACCGAGGGGTTCTTAACAGTAATTCTGAGTAGTTAATATAGGACTTACGACTTGTAGGACCTCCTTTCCTGGGTCAAGCCACCACATTGAACCGCTAGAAATCGAAGTTGAGGTCTATTATCTGCGGGTGTGCCAGGGCGCTCAACGTCATAGTCAGCACAGCCACTTCTTTCTCATGACTTGACAATGGCAGCGCTTAGCGCTTAGTAGGTTGCAATGATGCTGACTACTGACTCGGATGAAACCAATGTGCCATAGACAGTAATCCTGGCCCAGTTGATACCAATGCTATTCAAATACATGAGACATGTAGTCGACTTCACAATGCCGTGCGAAATGGAATAATAGGAAACGGAAAAGGTTCCAAGCTACATGAAACAAAAAAAGAGCCCGCATCACTGATGTCCATCTTTCATACCTGCCTGGAATCCTGCTGAATAGGATGGGCACGGTATAGCATTTCACTCCATGGTATCATGGCTTAACTTGCGGCTATTGGAACCCTTCCTAAGTAAATTCATTCTTTCGTGGAACTTCAGCTAAAACTGCAAACGGGATCCGCGGAATTAGACCGCCAAAATCGAGCAATCCCTCGGCTTGCCACCACGTCCTTGAAAGACATGCCTCACCAACTGGCGCCGGCCATTGCCGTGTCCATCTTGGCATACGGAAAGGCAGGCAGGGGGTACCTATAAAACGTGTATTCCTGTGTTTTAAAGGCTGAAATAAGGTACATTCAAACTTGTGATGGTTGAAGATGCCCTGCTTGGGAATGGGAAGAACCCGGAGTGAATGCCCAGGAAGAGGGGGAAACAAAAGCGGAACAGTTCAGCGCATCCAAAATCCATCGAAAGTTGAGTTTCAATGGGCTAGTCTACCATAGTCAGATCGAACAGACGCGCTATCTGATAGCGTTGACGACGATATGCTCTATAATGGTTTGGATTGGCTCATGAACATGTCCTAGAGAGGATACGCCACAAGCCAGGGTCGTGTAGAGACCAATGGGATCTGAGCGTTTTCTTTGATTACCGACCAGGGTCCCCGAGAGGAAGGGGGCTTACCTTCTATCATCCTGGTCTCCTCTGAGCCTTCCTACCAGGACGGTTTCTACTTGTTGGGACCTTCTTCTTCGTGTCCTGTCTTCAATCGCACGCCGGAGTGGAGGAATAAGTTGGCGAAGCAAGAGAGAGGCAGTGGCCTAATAATAGTAGCCAAAGAAGCTGTTCGGCCCGAGTATCTTATCGACGGCGGTTTCCCCTGACCATTTAGTTGACCCTATCCCTAATTTAAACGGGCTTTTGTTAAACCGGAGCTCCTATGACGAGCAACTAACCATTACAGTGATACTATTCACAGGACCATTCGCATAAAACGACCTGCTATCTATAATATCCATCCATCTGCTCGTAGCACATATTCTGCGATAGGCTGGTTCTATCGATACATCATGATCTGTGACCCCAGCCTGTGTTTCGGGCCGTACTATATTTAAAACGACGACGAAATGAGCATTTTGCATAACCCGACTAGTCGTCTTTGACACCCTCGACGGCACTGAAAACGCGGCAGGATAAGGTTGAAAACGTGTTCTCCGTTAGTTCCCGAGACCGCGTGATGCGAGACTGAGACTTACTTTATAAACCTGGTCGTGTGCAACCTCGATAACCCATTCGGCATGATCTCCGTCCTCCCCCGCTCTTCAACTCTGCCCTTGGACGAGTCGAAAGTCCACTTTAATGAGGCATGTACTTTACAATCATTTAAATCGTGACTGACAACTGCCATTTAGCTGGGGACACTTGATAATGCCGTAGACTCCTTCACCAAGTGAGTGACTTTACAAGCCTCCGTGCAATCTTTTTTTTGACAAACATTAGTGTATTGTCCCAGTCCGGCAAGACTGCTGTCTGCCTTCACTGTACAGTCCCAACTTGGTGCCCCTCGTATGATACAAGTTAGCATTTCCGTTCTCACACCAGAGTCTATTTGACTTGTTATGTTATCCTTAGACTTTGACCTCCACGATGTCAATGAATTACGATCACGACTTCTACTTTTCATCCATGATTTATTGCAGTCTCTTCGTTCAGTTGATGTGAGTTTCATTGCTGCCCTTAAACTACGGGCATAGGTCGATATTTTTATAGATAATTGCTTCATACTCACTTATACCATCCAATTCACCGGTTTGCTTTGTCTGGGCATTACCTCCTAACTTACGGGCGCCGCACCACCAATTTAATGGCGAGGAGCTCCTGAAGAGTACCCAAATTAGCAGAAGGTATGTATAGCACATCAGATTGACAGGCGAAGGCTGTGTGTATTCACCAATAATTTAGGAATAATGTTTTACTTGCTGATTCTCAGAGCGCACCCTACCTCGTTATCACATAGTTACATTCTAATGAATCGTACTGGTACATTATTTGTATGCTACATGTTTTTGATTCGGAATCGATTGCCTTGTTCAATGTTCAACGTTCAGTAAGGGAGTGCGGCCCATGGGAAGGCGGCATGTGAAATTGGGAGTCGTGTCATTGAGCGGCGCTGTCACACGTTACGCGTCACCACGCCCCCACAAAATTCAGAGCTGGCACCGGAATTTTTCTGGCTCTTGTTGCGCGCATTTCTTACGTTTCGCCCATGGCTCCCTTTACTGATTTCCTCCTGGCACAGCTCCCATTCCAACTCCCGGTCCATTATACATCTTATGTCGAGGGGAAAACACCACTATCCACGACATCCGCTGTCGTAGCCTCTTTGGTCTCTTACCTGGCAATTGTTTTCGGCGTTCAAGCTTACATGACGAATAAACAACCCCAAAAGCTCACCGTTCTTTTCCAAGCCCATAATATTACTCTTAGTGTTGGGAGTTTCGTCCTTCTCGTCCTAATGCTGGATGAGGTAGTCCCAATTATCTGGACAAAAGGTCTCTTCCACGCACTCTGTTCCGAAGAATCATGGACACCCGTGAGTGCTATCCACATGTTCATCGAGAACTAAGTCGTTGAATTTGTACTAGAGGCTTGAATTTTATTATATGATCAACTACTATTTCAAGTACCTAGAACTCCTTGATACAGTTTTCCTTGCCTTGAAAAAGAAACCTTTGCGTGAGTGATCAAGATATTATCCACTCTCCATACTAGAGCTGTCTATTTTAGAATTCCTTCACGTTTTTCACCACTCCGCTACAGCGTTACTGTGCTTCTCTCAGTTAAATGGCAAAACTAGCATTGTGAGCTGAAGCATTCTTCAAAAGTTGTTTGCTAACGTGTCAACAAATAGTCCTGGCTTGTCATCTCCCTTAATTTGATGGTCCATGTCATCATGTGTACGTCGGAATTGAATGCAAAATTGGGTGGGTTACTGACCGAGGCATAGACTATTATTATTATGCAACTGCGGGTGGAGCTCGGTTCTGGGTATGCTCAACTTAATCTGATGGTTTCACCAGACTAAACGTTATTGATGTCCAGTGGAAGAAGTATTTAACGTCAATGCAGATCTTGCAATTTATCATTGACTTATTCGCTGTATACTTCGGAAGTGGGTTTCATTTCTCAGTTCATGTTAATTTCTTTGTGACCAACGTTTGATTAGCGTATCAACATTATGCATATGCTTATTACAAAGGCATTCTTCCGTCTGTCGGCAATTGCTCTGGATCAGAGACTGCGGCGCTGTTCGGCTGTGGTCTGTTGACAAGCTACTTGGGTCTATTTATTAACTTCTACATCCAAACGTACAAAGCACCTGCCAAGAAGGGTGGTCGCGTTGCCAACGGAAAGGCGAATCTGTTAGTCTCAAAGCTTAAGAATTGATGTGACATCAGTAACTGATATTGCTGCGACAGGCCAAAGAAGGATTGAAGCTGCTTGCATCGGGAGGATTTAGACGAATATCATTAATGAGCTATACGGGCGTATTATACCAATGAATTGCGAATACATGGGCGATTAATGCATAGAAACGACATACTATTATGAAGTATCCTTGGTGCTCCTAATCAGCAACTTTTAAGCCCAATGTCTGCGAGTTTAACTGGTTACTTCCGCACATTTTTGCTTTGGTGTCCATCCTCCTTCACCTAGACTAGAGAATATCTTGTGTTGGTAATCAAGCATTTGTTTCCAATGCAACTGCCTCCATCTCCGCTGTTTACGCGTTACGAGTGACCGATCCGTCGCATTGAGATATGATACGCGAACTCCGTTTTTTAAACTTGAATAGTGCGACCTGCTCGCTACAAGCAGATGGTGTCGAGCTTAAGGTCAAAAGCGGACAACTAAGCTCTCGATTCGTTCTAGAAAAACCAATCTCTCTCAATTCTTTAAAGAACTCTGTACGATCGGATCAATGAAAGAATACTGAAAGACAGACGACGATGCCTTTTCTCTATTCACAAACTCGATGTGAGTGGACTTGTCCCCATACCAGACTAATACTATTTGTCAGGGGAACGTGTCCTACCAGACCGTCTTCGTCAGGCAATTATTCTCATTAAGGACAGCTTGTCGTTTTTCAGAAAACGAATTTTATGTCCGAGGTCAATTGGTTCTAGCCACGCGTGCTACGCTGTTCAAGCAATATTACGAACGGCAGACAACCTCGTAAATGGACGAGTGAAATTTAACAATGATGATACACATAGTACGTGAACTGTACCTCTAGAGCCTTACGCAATTGTAGCCCAAGAATGGTTTTGAATTTCAGAGCACACCTGCGGCCGGAGAATCTTACATCAAGCCTCAATGTATTGGCTGGCTTTTGCATACTTCCCGAGTCCTTAACAAGCGAGACAATGTACGGACGAACAAGGGCGAAAAATAATCCCGTCTCTCCATCGTAGCAAGAACCATTCGATTAAATAACCTGAATCCCTCTCGTGAATCTGACTTACTTCTGGGTTCACATATGGGAAGAAAACAAATCTAAGTTTGTTCTCCGTTGGACCATAAGTATTATCTCGGAATTATTTCTTTATATATTGTCGACCAAAATCTTCATAAATTGCAAAGGGTGTACTTCCCAGTATCTTACAAGCCGGTAAACTCTAACACTCCAACTGAAAATTCATATGGAATAGTTCGTGCTGTATGATAAGATGTTTCTGATTTCTCAGAGTCCTTAATCATTTTACAAAACGCAATTGCTAGAATGCTGCCCCGTCAACAAGCACGGTACCTCGAACAAGCGCAGGAATGCGGTGACGAGAATTGTCAAGTGTCCCAGGAATTACGCACCCGATATTTAGGTCCTACAAGAAGTGGTGTTAAGAGTGACTGTATCTCTCGATTAACAGAAGACAACGATGTCCTGAGGAACCTCTCCAAGATATCCTGGACGGTGCTGAAAAACAAAAAGAAGTTATTGGAGGGTATATGCGACTAGTATAACATGCCTAAACATATGATATATATACCCAGTGTCATTCCACGCACGCGCCACATTGTGTATTCATACAGTAAAATCAAACCACTCTCCCTATGAATTAGTCTTCAGTGGTCCCTTCACCAGCTTTTCTACTTCAGCTGCTGCCTCCTCTGAGGTACTTCGTACAGTAAGACGGCAAAGCTAAGGGAAGTCTCAGCGACGTCCAGTGAAAGATCAAGGAAGGCTCCTACCTTAGCTTCCCGGTTGGGTTCAAGTCTCATTAAACATCCGACTTTGCCATCCACGGACATGTGCAAAACGCCAGCTGCAACAATATTGTTGGGGTTGGGGTCAACGTCGCTCAGAAGCTCCAAGCTGTGGCCAGACACCACCTGTCTGTGCTTAGCCAAGTCAAGGTGACCAGTACTGGTCATTTCAATTGGGAAGACCGATTGAACCTCGTGAGGTGGTCCCCCAATCAACTTCCATCGTTCAAAGAAATCCGCTGCGCCAAGCTTGACATGTTCAAAGAACTTGGTGATGACGACAGGTAGCCGGAGAGCCACTGTTTGATGCGAACCGGCCAGGAAAGAAATGTTCAGGATTGGCGGCTCGGTGAACATGCGCTTGCATTCCACATGCAGCAGGATCTGTATCTGACTGAGTGCTGCTATCGTGCTTTGCGGTAATTTGGCGAGTGTGACAGATAGTGCCTCTGAATCATGGACGTTTATCGTGGTAGTGAATGATGTCAGGGGGGCTGGAACCTTGTTGCCAACATAGATCGCTAACTGGCCAAGACGGCCCTGATAGCGTGATTTAATCCCAACTTGGATCTGAACATCTTCATACAGAACGCCCTCGGAAGAGTACGTAAGTTTAGTAAACCACCGATCTATATCAGGCCCCACAGCAAGCTGAGTTTGCTTGTTATTTGCCGTGCCAGCACTGTTACTAGGTGGTGTGATTTCCAACCCTGCCAGAGAGCCCATGATATCTTCGGCGTCTCCTTGTCTCGTGGTGCTTGATGCGTTCCCATTAGCGACCTTACCCTTCCTACGTTGCGTAAGCTGGCGGTCCAGGTTAGCCTCTTTGCCCCCGTGGACCCAAGTTCGCTTGTCTTCCGTATCACCATGCTTACGGTTCAGCCGGCCGATGAGGGTACTGACACGAGGGGGGAAGGGTGGTATTTCTTCGCAAACGTTTGCTAGCAGCTCATCTTCTTCGGGTCGCGATGCCAGGGCATAGTATTCGCAAGCGCGTTGTTGCAAATCCGTATCCAAAACGTGACGATAACGTTCAAATATGTTCAGAAGTTGTGGCTTGATTTCTGGGAACACATTAACCCACTTAATGTATGTTGATAAAAGAAGAGCCCGGGTGGGTGCAACGCAGAACTGCGACTTCGAATGCAATATTTGAAATTGCTCAATTGGACTATAGCCGGGTTCATTTGCAACGAGATGACCATATTCGCCTAGAATGTAACCTGTATGACGGATGAAGGGTATTAAGAAGTAAAGTGAAAGTGATACGAACCTCCAACTTTAACCAGACTTTCATGGGTCGATGGTGACTTTAGATGCTCCAAAATTACCCTTGCTGCGTATGCTTGTAGATCCTCCGTGTTCGTCACTATCTGAACCACTCGAAACCACACTTCGTCTCCGACGTGGTCGCCGGCAGCGCTGATCAATTGAAGGATGGTATCAACGTACCATTTATATGAGCCGGCATATTTTTCAGTAAGAATAGCAATCTTTAAAACCATTTCTTCTCGAAGTGCATAGTCGGCCACTTT
>QFEO01005380.1:0-16556 GCA_003316615.1 Amanita pseudoporphyria | reverse complement strand
ATCTGCACCCTCAACAGCACAAGGGACTATACTCTATCATCGAAAAGATTATTGGACATGCCATTCCCCTCTGGAACGAATGCCTCACGCGGCAAAAGACACCTATATACTGTTTTAATAGGGTCGAATATCGTGAAGCCGTTCGCGAAGAGGAAGAATCCGAGCCAGAACAAGAGGATGATGAAGATGACGATGACTTTAATGATCGATTTTTAGACTGGGAGTATGAGTATAACGATAAACTAGCGGCTCAACCATGTATAAAACCGTTTCAGCCTCCAGACAGGTCGTTGTTCGAAGAAGATGGGATTACCCTGAAACCTGAGTTGAGGGTCGATCTGAAGAGAGATTACAACGAACGAGGGATTCAAGTGATTGTCAAGCTAGCCAATATTCATCTCACGCCCGAGAAACCAGAATATGATGGCGGAACATGGCACATTGAAGGACAACTCGTACGTATGAACATTACCTCCTTTGCTGATCCTCATCGTGCAATGACAGAACGAGCATATCTGTGCTAGCGCTTTGTACTACTACTCTAGCGACAACATCACCTCATCCCACCTTTCCTTTCGTCAATTAGTCGACTCAAACAGTAGCCAAGAAATCCGTTACAACCAGGGTTACCGTCGATGGATCGAGGATGTGTTCGGGTGCAACCGTGAAGGTCCCGCTATGCAAGACATCGGAAGTGTAACTACTCAACAAGGCCGGCTTATCACGTTCCCCAATATACTTCAACACCAAGTCCAGCCTTTCCATTTGGCCGATCCGACTAAACCTGGTCATCGAAAGATCATGGCGCTGTTCCTCGTCAACCCGAATATGAGAATAATCTCAACCGCAAATATTCCATGTCAACGGCTGGACTGGTGGCGTGAGGGGGCGGACGAGGCGAAGTTGGGGGGATTTCCAGTTGAAGCGAATATGTTTCCAATCTCGACGAAGGAGGCGAAGGATCTAAGACTGGAGTTGATGGATGAGAGGAAGCAGTTTGTGATCTCTCACGACACGTTGATGAAGGAGATGACATTTTCGTTATGCGAGCATTAACCCTATTTCTAAATCTAATCACTATATGGCTTGATGGAGATATTTACGCGAAACAAAGATTGATTAAAGATTCTGTAGATGCGACCTCGAGAAAACGCTAATGACAAAACATAGAGAATCTAAAGAACCAAGAACGTACGACTAACTGACTTCAACAAGCTACGGATCGCCTGATTCGTGAACTGTCCTTCTAACGGGGTGGAGTCCATTTCGACCTTCCGAGTCATGAGACAGTCGGCAGACCCAAACGATCCCTAATGTCGGAATATCTCCCGAAGGAGATGTTTCAAAACACCGCTTTGTTGAGCGCTTTCTCTCGGAAAGATTTTACGATGGGTTCTGGTATACTCTCGTAGTTCTTCGACTGTGTCAAATATCTTAAATGGCCGACCTGTAATGCGCGTATCAATAAAATCAACCAAGTTGATATGGGTCGATTTTATGACCTGACAAAAGTATTTGAATTATTGCTTATAGTAAGAGAATGCCTATATACTCACATCTTTGCATTCAGCAATTGTATCTGGAATAGGAGCGACTCCGACGGCAATGCAGAGGGCTTGCCATGTATTAATATCATTTACATTCGACCCATAGAATTTATTGAACTGCTTTCCCATTGCTTTACTGAATTCAGACCATGCTTTCTTCCTTTCACGAGAGTTTCGTTTCCATTTGTAATGGTCGATAAGACGGCTATATTCCCCAGACACCGGTGCTTTGGGGTTATAATCGAAATCGGAGTACTTTGCGAAGAAGGCAGTAATGAAAGCTGCGGAAGTCTGGGCCCGCTATATGCTGGAGTTGGAATGGTAAGCAAATAGAGTGCAAAATGCTGAAGATACCTCATGCTTAGGCATCGTGGTGGATAAAGATAGCTAGAGACGTGGGATACAATTATTTAATAAAACGACCGTGACACAGGCAGCACCGTGTACAAGCTCGGGTGACACTTTGACGACTCATTAGCAAGTTGCGACTGCTCTCCCCACCCTCGACGGCATCCTCTGTGTCAACTGCCGTAGCATTCACTCTGCCATGTCCCGTATTTGTCCTTTCTTCAAGGCACGCTTCGACCCACAACAGCTCGAACAGTTGTAGAAAGACCATGTAATCAAGGTCCGTAGAGACTGCACCGAGGGCCACGCTACCCGTCAGTGGGAGCGGCTGATTCAGCTGCGTGGGCCCGGCTCCTAGTGCTTCTTAGGGAGCTTCATTCTGCTGCCTCCTCTGTCCTGGGGTGCCCAGTTCGTCCTACTTCCTGCATGTTTTCGTTCCCTTACTCCTCCCGCACCTCTTTTTGTCGCCGGCCCGAAGTCGGTTGTACGTGGAGAGTGTCTTTTACATTGACCAAGTCTCTTTCTACCTATGCCCAAATGTTTCGTCCCGTTTTAGACCTTAGGCCGGCGGTAATTTTTCTATGTACTTACATTAGCAACTGCAAATGTCTATGCGCAAAAAAAAAAGAGTTCGGGTGGCAGACTAAGACAGAGTCACGCCGGGCATTGCCATATTTTCCTTTTGTGGTAACTATCTTCGCCTATCTTTGAACCGTATAGTTTACATTTTATTTGGAGCCTCAACAGGTCGTCCCAAAGTTGGGGTAAAGCTAGGGCTGTTATCATGGCTTACAGCCAAGTTCTTCCGTTCCTTAGCAAACTCCCACAAGGATATTATCTCAATAAGGAAAGACGATGCTTCAGGGTAGTATTTTGAAAATTGACAGCAGACAGCAACTAACAATACTAGTGAGGACAAACGCTTGTGATCGCCCCTCCCAGAGATAAAAATCTTACCAAAGTTTCATCTCGCGAGGGGGGCGATCACTAAGCGCCATATGAAATGCATTATACACAGGTCACGAAACAAATATGCCAATACGCCACTGCGCTTGGGTGCGACCTTCGGACAGATTTTCCTCGTACGCTTGGTGCAATTTTCCATTCTTTGAAAGATCTGAACAGGTCCACCTGTGATACGAATATCGACAAAGTCGACATGAGTCGCTTTGATGACCCGAGCACAAGGAGAGTCTATAGTAACATCACTAAGGTGTCCAGGGATTGTATCAGGTACTGGGTTCACCCGAAGCGCGATGCATAGTGCCTGCCACTCGTTGGTATCATCGACACCCGAGCCATAATAATCAGAAAACTGCCTTCCCGTGGCTATCCCAAACTTGCTGTTCTCTTAGCAAAATCCCGCTCCCATCCATAATGCACTTCGAGGCCACGGGATTCAGCTGGGACAGGTGCCATGGGGTTATAGTTAAATTTGGGAGAGCGTACAAAGAATGCAACGATGTGTGTCGTCTATACGTTTGCCTCCGCTAGAATAGAAAAGGGAGAACAAGTGGATAGCAGACATAGTATACGTTTGCTTCTGCCATTATAGTGCTGGGATAGACACTGCGGGACAGTACATCACAATCATTTTTGTACTCAGGTATTTGACAACCTCTCCGACCGACTCGGAAGGCGGCGTCTGTCAGTTATATATTGTCACGCTAGGAGTAGTGGCTCGAGCCAAGGGTTTGAAAGTAGATTGTTCATAATCACCAAGCAAAGGCCTCAGAACGAGGTACAACTCTGAGCCAACAAAAGTTGTCATTAGGTATACGCCTTTCCAGCATAAACTCGGAGGTGGATGCCATGAAGGTTACTTGGAATAAATGGCAGACGTGAACTTCCGATGAGAGCTAGAGTGCAAACAATCACGATATTTTATTCTTGACACCAAATGAGTAAAACAGTTTTCACGTCTACTGTCCCTCTCTTTGACGAAAGCTCGCAAGCTTTCTGTCCAGAAGAGGGAGAGCCATGTACACCATATCATCAAGACATTCAATCAACATCTTCACCTCCGAGCTCCAAAAAACTGACGAAGCAAATACTTCAATACACCATTCTCCTTCGCACTCTTTCTCGGAAAGAATTTTCCTTCTTCAATAGTATACACCTTGAGCTGCTTGTATGAGTCGAATACACGAATGGGTTCACCCATTCGACGGGCATCAATGAAATCCATCAAATTGACATGCGTCGATTCAATAACCTAAAGTTAAAAGAACAGCGATTCAAAGTTGAATGAACATCTTTGCACCAAAGTGACTCTGAGATGGACGAGGTACGCACGCGCTTGCATTTCGAAATCGTATCCGGTACCGGGGTCACTCCAACCTCAACACAAAGAGCCTGCCACACATTAATATCGTGCACATCGGAACCGTAATAAGTGGTGAATTGCGCCTCGAGCACTTTGCAAAACTCGGACCATGCTCTTTTCCTCCGTTGGGACCGCCGCTTCCATTTGTGGTGCTCCGCTAGGCGATCGAACTCGACGCAGGCAGGCGCCGTGGGACTATAATCAAATGTTGGATAGTGGGCGAAGAAAGCAGCAATGTGCGATGCCTATTATTAAAAGAAATGAATCGGCGTGTCCTGGGAGGAATAGGGATATGCTGACGTCTGTAGCCGTTTCAGTGGACATGGATGTAAGAGTGGCGCCTCTCGACAAAGAGTTGGGGTGTTGAGAGGTTGTTCCCACGAGGGGCACCAGCGCCACCCATGAACATAACAAGATTGGGGGCATTGTACACGTTGCTCCATACAGTAGAGAGGCCGTGCACATTCTACCGGTACAAACGTCGATCCAATGGAGAGCAGATTGATTAGCACTAGAAATACAGTATAGCCACCCCTCCCACAGAAAGGAGAATTTATCTGACCGTAGATCCCTCTCGTTACCTCGTCGCTTCAGCTAGCATCATCCCCTAGACTTGACCTTCTCTCTGCAGCCAACTCCCTAATTAACCCTCTCAACCCTAAATCTTCTTCAATCTACCAAAGCGCACCCTCAGAAACAGAGCTCATCCGCAGCGGAAAATACGCGTACCTGGATCTTAGCAGCCTCATCCTCTCTCCCCAACCCGTCACCAAACACCGCGTCCATCTCTTCCAGCGAGACGTTCGCCGTTTCGGGAACAAAGTACGTCGACCAAAGGTATGATAGAAAGCATGCCAGAGAGAATGTGCCGAAGGTGATCCTGTTGTTCAAGTTCCCTCAAAATCTACTTACTACGTCAGAAAGAAAGAGAATGGACACGTACGCAGGTGAGGCTTGTATCATCACAGGTGCAATCAAGCCGATGAGAACTGTACAATATCAAATTTGACTGTCTGGTTGATTCATTATAGTAGGAAAAGAGCACCCACAGTTGTTGATCCAGTTCGACGCTGTGGATAATGCGACACCTTTACTCCTCATAGATAGCGAAAAAACTTCGCTGGGTAGGATCCATCCTACCGGACCGAGGGATATACCATACGCGGCGGTGAAAGTGTACATGCATCTAAGTCATCCAGGTATTGCAGTGGTGAACCTCCGTGGTGATCATGGAAGGACGTACCCTACGCTTACCCACGCGGCGACCTTATGCCGTGTCCAGTCGCTGCTGTACATATATGACTATACAACCCAACCCATAAGCATCAATGAAAGCATGCGAGTGCGCGTCAGACTCACCAGAAACGCGATACACAAGTGAGAAGCTGACATAACTATGCTACCGTCTTCCTCATCACCAAAAAAAAAGAAAAGAAATAAAGTCAGTCGGTTGTCTTTGAATAATTTCCCATGCCCCTGGCTACGGTCCCTTGACTTCCCATACAAAAAGAACGGAGGGAAGAAGAGAAGAGGGACTGCAGCTGTACAGATACTCACACCGTAGCAAAGGTTTCCTTCCTATCGTTCCCCAACCCATTAGTTAGCCTATATTCAACAACCAGTCAACCACGCACATACCTAACCTGTCGATCACGATAATCACAGGAACCACCGAAAGGAACTGTATGATCCCAATGCCGCCAGACACCAGTAGAGTAACTGAGTCGTCTCCACCGCCGCCACTTGACTTTCCAGATCCAAGACCAACGCTCCGTACGAGAATAGGGCCATAGTACAGCAACGCATTTATACCACTCCATTCTGTTCCATATTTAGTCCAATCAAATAAAAAGACACACGAAAACAGAGAACTCACGTTGAAACACCATAATGAAGACGCCAATTAATGTCCTTTCTCTATACTCTGGGTCAAACAATCGCTTCCAAGCATTCCACTCTGACAAGAAACCGCGTTTCCTCGTATCACGCCCAACACTTGAATTCTGTTCATGCAATAGAGTCATTCTCTGAATGAGCGCTGCCTCAACTTTCATCTCCAGCAACTCAATCTGCAACACCGGATCGAGTTTGTCACTATCATCCGAATCGACATTGTCATCATGAAGTGATGGCACGGGTTGTGAACGTGGAACAGAGCGAAGTCTAGCAAGGCTCTGGAGCGCTTCGTCATATCGGCCTTGTAAGACGAGTAAACGCGGTGAGGGAGGCAGGTATATGCATCCTAGTGCGAGGATGATTCCGGGTATGAGTTGAATTGCGAGTGGGATGCGCCATGAGAGGGAACCGGAGACTGGGCAGGAGGCGTGGTAGGTTAGAAATGGTGGTGGGTTGAGAGAGTATGATGGGGAAGGAACGTACTTGAACGAGTAAAAAAGCCAATCCAGAAACCAAGTACGACGCCTAGGACGATTGAGAATTGTTCGAGAGCTGTGAGGGAACCGCGTAGTTCTGGAGGAGAGATTTCGGCCATGTATATGGGCGATAGCGTACTGCAAACAGAAAGGCCAAGTTTTCATAATGGCTTGGCTTGGATTCGGTTGGGGGCGTACCTTAGAGCTCCTACGCCAATTCCGCCTACTGCTCTCCCAATAAACAAGTCCGAAAGCGATCTTGCACCACATTGGAATATAGAACCGATGCAGAATGTCACTAAGGCAATTAGGTGAACGTTGGTCTTGTGGTGTAGGGTCAGGGCACGTACCAGATGCGGTAAAGATGCTATGTCTTCTAGAGTATCTGTCTGCATATACACCAGCCAAGAGGGCTCCAATAAGAGCACCGAGTTCTAGAATAGCAGCTTTTTACGCAACCTAGTCAGTTTTATCATGATGGACAAGACGAGCGGATAGAACACACTCATAGCGCCAATTTGCAGAGCGGTAATAGGCCATCTCTCTACAAAATCGGGCATGACCAAGACATTAGCAATCTACCCACACCACAACCCCCATACCAAATCACGCAGCGCAACGCAACACAAAAACACAATCTAGTCAACATCCCCTTCATAGGTGCACTGTGAAAAAAGAAGAAGACGTACAACGCCCTGATCATACCCAAATGAAACACCTCCGATTGAAGCAAAGCACGCGCATAAAAGAGTGTACCAATTATGTCGGAGGCCAGCTAAGCCTTTCGGGCCATACGAGTAGGAATAGGTAAGCGTCTCTGGATCTATAGTGAGCGACGTTCCTGCTCGTGCGCCATCTTGGAGACGAAAGTATGCGCTGCGGTGGTAGTCTGAGTGAGGGTCGACTCCGAGGAGGGGAAGGTGTGGGCTATTTTGGTCAGGGACGGAGTTGGAGTTGTGGTTGGAGTTGGAGGGGACATTCTGGGTGGTTTAGTTAAGATATATGCAGTTGGATGTGGAGGACGAGACATACCATTGTCCGCTGTGCGGTGGGTGAAGGGAAACCGGGATGGGGCGTGTTCCAAAAATGGCTGTTCCATCACACGGCTAACTATATGCGCATATAATGAGACAACTGATTCATGTTTGTAATGGGTTCGTAACATGTACTAAGGCACAAACTACAGTATGAATCAGGCCCTGAGGCCACAACCGAGAAAGTCGATTATTTGTTGTCGACGTACAGTGACAGGGCTGTTAGCAGGCAGTTCAGGGAGCCTGAGATGCCGGGAAACGACTCGCGCGTTGCGCACTATTTCCATACATCAATATCAGATCTAAAGATAGTAATACACTTACTAGTGAGCTTTAGAAGGGCTCGCTTCGTTCTTGGGAACTGACGACCTACAATTACGTTGGGAGGATATGTTATTGGTGCATCCAAAGATGCAGTGGTATTTTTCCACTGCATTGGTAAGCACTTCTGGCTGCATAAACAATGATAATGAGAGTACACTAGAGACAATGCATGACACTTACCCTTCCTGCAAGGCATTTAGACGATCAATGATTTCCTGGTGCCGTTGAGCCTGCTGTTGATCCTGCTGGGCGAGAGCAGCTGCATGTTGCTGGGTCTGCTGGGCGAGAGCAGCTGCATGGTGCTGGGCCAGCTGGGCAAGATCAGCTGCGTGGTGCTGGACCTGCTGGGCCTGCTGGGCCGCATATTGTTCCCGGAGATCAGCAGCAGGGGCTTCAAATCCAACTATAGCCGGCATATTGGGTATTAGTCCAACTTGCTCAGTTACACCGGCGAGGTGCTCCCTTAGGCGATTGAAATCGGGCTGTGCCATCGTCCGTCGCCGAACAAATTGATGGGTCAGGGTCTTTCGATCTCCGCCCACGCTCCTGTAACAATTTTATTCGTTGCCATTTTCCCACGTATATATATATCCCGCTTATTCGGTCCCATCCTCTTCGGGATCGCTTCTGCCGTTCGCCCACCCATCGTATCCCACCCCATTCTCCCTTTTTCCCTTACTTCCTTCATCGTACCCGTGCTTTCATCCCCGCAGATCCTTTGTCGCCTGCGACAGCTTTCTGTCTAGAGCCGATCAGACATGCCCGTACTCCGTCGACCCCTTCACGAGCGCCGCAATGTGCAGTTAAAAGTCGTCACTTCTCACGACATCAAATCTCCCAGTACTCAGATCAAGCACTGCTACATCAAGGCGAGAGCGCCCGTTCGAGGGGGTCGGAGTCGTTTACGTCTCAGTAACGGTCTAGGAAAATCCACTCCTGGTGCTCGTGCAGCGCATGTCCCCCAGCTCATCAATTCCGAAAACGAGCCCAAAGCAGTAGAGCAAGCGCGTCCCAAGTTGAATATTAACACCGCTCCTGCTCCACTTTCTCGCGAGCTTAACCTCGACCTGGACTATGGCATTGAACTAGAGAACCATGATCCGTTCTCGATCCCTACTTCGATCCAAGGATTCCATACCCTGTCGTCCGATCTCTCTTCTCCCAGCTTCCACCAAGATGTCTTCTCGCTTCCCCAGAATGGCTATAACGAAGCGGGTGGCTTCTCGCTGGCTTATGAAGACCCAAGCGTTTACTCCACAGGCGAAGAGGACCTTCAATCCATGCACGAATTTCTCCCTTTCCTCTTTATCGCCTTCTCGGACGGCCAGTACACCCAGGGCTCTCTAAAAGCGTCTTACGGCATCGAATTTACCCATATCGTAAAGGTCGTTTATCCATCTCTGGTCAATGGCGATGCCCCTGGCTCCATCTCCACCAACGTCAACAACAAGACAGGTGTGCAGACATTGACATTGACTATCCTTTCGCCTCAATCGCACTCCCGATCCTCTTCTACTGGCTCCGCTTATGGCAACGGCATAGACGCGTCCCCGTCTCGCCGCAGAGTCAAAGGCAGACGCCATGCGCGAACGGGGATTAGCCAGCGCATGTACACACTATTAACAGAGGAACAACTTTTGGCAGCAAGGGACTTCTTATCCTTGGCGTTGCCTTACTATTTGGAGGCCAGACCGACAACTAAAAAAGCCGCAAGCGAGAATGTGGCTGTTTTGGTGACCGCCCCGGGAGGCTCAAAGGGAACGCATGGCATGGACGAGATGATAACGGACGGGTTTGGCTACGGATATCAAGGACATGGGGACAACGGATTAGACAAGGACGGCGCGGCTGATATTATTTCCGCCATTGCGTGCTACCTCTCATTTGCGTCTGAGACGCCCGTTGATACGGTTTTGGCATACATCGATGAAGAGGAGTACTTGGGCGATGAATGGAAGGACTCACTCAGTCGGGACGAGGATGGTACTGGGTTTGTTCAGAAGGTGGCGGCTATGTGAATGCCAGGCGGGACCCATACGGTGTGTGGGGTGATGGATTGGTGCTGATGTTTAATAATGAAGAAACTGCAACCTATGAGGGACGAAGAAAAATCAAAAAAAAGAAAAAAAACGAATGAACTAACGAAACTGAAGAACCATTGAAAGCGGATACCTCTTTCCTCGGCTATGAATAACAACCCCGTGACACCCGCCTCTTTTGAACGTTCTTGGTTTCATCTTCTTCAGTGCAGGCTCTATATCCATTATCTATGTGCCCCTCGCCACCTTTTCTTGTTGTATTCTTTCCTTTTTTCTCATAAAAGCCCTGTTTACTATTTAATGCCAGGTGCGACAGGCGCCTTTTTTATTATATAAAAAAACAAGTGACACCCCTCCCTTGAACTCTTTTTTTTTTTTCCTTCTCGTTAATTATTGCATTGTTGTAATGCCTGTACAGTTTGTGTTACTGCTTTAGGTGCTTGTTCAACAATAAATTATGCGTGTAGGAAAAATCGTGTCACGGCGCATCGATATTTGTGGTCACACTTTTCTTCTAATAAAAGACATGTCGGACGACTTTGAGGATGGATAGTGTTCTGACATAGAATCGGATGGCCGCCCCGTCAACCATAAAGCGCCTTTCAAAGGGTGAGCATGAGTTTGAAGCCTCCTAATGAACGTTGGCGCTGGTCTTCTTTTCCTGTCGATAGGGTGTATGCTATGGAACATCTGGAATGGCACACGAACGGGCAGGTCTCCTATACAGCAACTTTGACGCAGGTGTGGCTAAATTTGATGTTGTGGTGAACAAGGGCACTAGGTAATGCGCGTAAGAATGCGCGTCCGTCCAAACAGGATTGGATCAAGTATTCGAACACCACCAGTATCGTTGACCCATCCAATGTTTATGGGCATAGTCGGACAGCCTTGAGGATTGCATCGAGCGTTGTAGAAAAGACGAAGAATTACAGAAAGAAGCAAGGATTGTTGGCTCTTCAGTAAGTGGTCGCCCTGCGGGGTTGATACCCCTGGGGATGACGCAAAGTAAGTGTGCTTAAGGTCCCTGTTTCTAATCACACGACTCGCAGGATAACAATAGCCTTCATCCTCACACCCACAAGGATCTATCGGAAACGTCATCAACCCTTCGGACCTAAGTATGAGAAAATTGACTCAGGGCCAAAGCCGAAACGAAAGCCAAAGGAAAGCAAGACGTACGTTTGAAAGAATGGATATCGCGCTGTATTGGAACCAGAACCTTTCGTACCACCGACAACCACCGTATATCTCATTCATGTGACCTTTGGAATTCAAGAGGGAGATGGTTGATCTTCAAAGATCGTGGTCTCCAAGTGGTTATGAAACTCGAGAGTATTCACTTGACACCCGGAAAATCGCGAATCGTTCATGGGGGCGATGGGTACATCATCCTTTCTTTCCCACCCAAGTATATTCTTACGGGATTCGCCAGAATGACGACATATGCGCTAAAGCCGTGTACTACTTTGATATTGAGAACATCTCCAGGGGAGCGATCGCT
This sequence comes from Amanita pseudoporphyria, assembly GCA_003316615.1. Taxonomy (NCBI): domain Eukaryota; kingdom Fungi; phylum Basidiomycota; class Agaricomycetes; order Agaricales; family Amanitaceae; genus Amanita; species Amanita pseudoporphyria. The sequence goes on along the minus strand of QFEO01005380.1, from coordinate 5,065 downwards.
CTCCGCCACCAGATCAAGGATGAGAGTTTCGGTCCCAGGAGCGGTGGCAATCCGTGTTACCAAAGGCTTACGGACATGTACGGCTGCAAGAACGACAAGCCCCTTGGTACAAAGCCCCGGCTCCTTAGCCGCCAAACAAGGCAGACTGATTACCTATTCTAACGCGATTCAGCGTAAAACTGCACCCTTTAAGCTAGCCGACCCAACCAAACCTGGTCACATATCAAAGTTCTCTCGTCGACCCTAAAATCAGGATCATCTCAACCTCATACAAGGACATTGATTTTCCTATTTCAATGAAGGACGCCGAGATACACGTGAGGATGTTGAAAGAATGAGTTGCTTTCGTAACTGATCATAACAATGATAGTTTTGAGCAATGAAATTTGGTTTGTACTTTTATTCGTCCAGCCTACGTAATTGGGTCCAACGATGAACGGACCGTCTGGAGGGAAGAGAACGCTAAGTTTGTTGTATGGGGCGTAATAATCATCCCCCCTGGGATTGGCTGGAATGATCGAGTCCAAGGTTTGTGCGGCTCATTTACTTAACGACGGCGGCTGTTGCCCGCTTGAATATTCATCACGTATCCAGATCCTGAAGATCTCGAGATCCCCGATGTCGAGTCCGAGAAAGCTGCAACTCTCGATAGCATCGTCCTCTTCCTCGCTCGCATCCACGCATCCACCCTGACGTTCATTTCCAAGTCCACTTCCTTCCACGGGCATGGCGGTTGGGCGTTGCGCCACTTTTGCTCCCCAAGGCCTCATCGTCATCTGTCACGCTCTTTCCTAAACTTTGCATGCAATTGAACGGGTAGTAGCAGTTCAGAAAAGGATCTGGATGACTCCCACTCTCTTAGGACCCGTGAACGGGTGCCGATGGATTCCACCGTTGATCCAGATTGCTGTAGTACAGACGTGATGACGAATCTGTTATATGTTACATTTTACATGTTATAACCTAAATCGGCCTGAATCTTTTTAAGAGCATCTTAAATCTATCGTCGCCCCGCAACTCGTTACTCCCCATCTCGTCTCTGGTCTTAATCAGCTGCTGAAGTCTCTCGATGGTCAAACGCTTCTTCTTGCATTATCTCTTCTACAGTAAATCCCTTTGGAGGATCATACGAGAAATAACCAATCTTTTTGTTGATGAAGACGACAGAGTCATCTGGTGGAGGACCTCGCTTTACTATCCAGTTGACGGGATTCTGGAAAGTTGTCAGATGTGGCACACGAGTGGTCGCTTAAACTGTACGTGCCTTGTCTGTGACTGGGTCGACACCGCTGCCATCGTCATGGACATGTGCGGTGGGTGACATGGGCGAGATGGATGGAACATTGGAGTTAAACCGATAAAGAGTGCGGTTAAACTGACGAAGAGTGGAATTGAACTGACGTAGAGTAAGGTAGCTCTGGAGAAACATGAGTGCTCAAGCGCTCAATATTCAATCTTGTATCGCCCAAGACTGTATGCCGGTAAACAACAATGAGTTTCATTTGACATCATCTTTATGGATGATTAAATGGCAGTGGATTGGAAAGTGAGTTCGTAGACATACAAAAGGATGTGATAGTAGGGGGAGGAAAACCAGGACGAGCACTGTGACAATCTCACTTGATTACGTCCCTCGTCCAACGATGTCCATGCTCTCCCTCAACTGCTTTTTTCTTGGGGATGACTCGGAAGAAGTCTTCACGGTCAAGATTCTGAAGACCGACAACGTCAGCATCCTCAAAGACCTGATCAAGGAGGAACAGTCCCCTCGCCTCAATCATGTCGTTGCCTCGAACCTCACCATCTGGAAAGTGTCTCTCCCTGTGGACACCATCACGCCAGAACTCGCAGTCGATGATATTGAAGCATGCCAAAAATTGCACCCTGTGAAGAAAATCTCCTTAATCTTCGGTGAAGCTCTGGTAGATGAACATGTACACATTTTGGTACAAGCACCCCGTGCCACCAGTGAGTGAGAGCGAAGCTCCGCGATTGAGCATTACTGATAAGAAACCTGTCGCCACTTGCTGACTTGTCGCCCTTTTGTTCCCACCACTCTCAATCTTGTCGCGGTTTCCGTGCCACCCCTTATCCGCCCCCGTCTCTGCTGATTGTTCATGCATTCCGTGGCTTTCTCGCACTGCCGTCCGTTTGCCCTCTTTGCTCTTTGATTCCGCCTCTTTTCGCATGCTCTCCTCCCAATCTCCTCACCTCTCCTCGCCTGTCATCCGAATTATTCTATCTCGTTTCTCCCCTACCGTTTCCACCTTGTTTCATTCCACCGCTTCCCCTTTCGTTTTCTCTTCGGGTTCTATCCGTCCCTCATGCCTCTATCAGTTGCCGGTCATCCCTTTCAGCCTATTGAAGAGCTCTCTAAATTGGAGAGACGTCAGTACACCGCAACTTCATAATGTAATGGTGGCTTATTCATTTTGTAGGACACGAGACTTCAGTCCAGCAAGGCAAAGACGCGCCCACACCGTCATCTGCTGCGAGGTTTCCTCTCTTCAAACACGAACAAGAGACGCGGCCAATTATAAATGGACGTCCAAATCACGGACTCCCTGTTCATCTGTTCCATCCAGTCTTTTCTCATTTTCAGCACACGCTCACTGATCCTAACATCAACTTGACCGCAGACGACTATATTAGCGCGCAAGAATATATGTTTGTGTCAGCCGCGCTTTACAGCACGGGAGTTCTGCGACGTAAAGCGATTTTGACCTACTTGAATAAAGCTATTCATTTTAATCTAATCTCTGTCGCCAACGCAGATGGAACGAAGGCGGATGGTTCTGTCATAGCTCCTACTGCCGACAATTATATAGCGATATCAGCGTTTCATGAATTAAAGAATGAGATCGGATCAGGTGGTTCTGATCCAACAATTCAGGGAGCCTTATCGTATAGGAAAACATGGATCCCGGACGATGTGCGTTGTGTACCTTAACTCTTGCTGCTAATTGAACATCTCCTTTACAGCTTACCCCTATACGTTATTCTTGCTGCTGTCCATCGTTTATTCTCGCTATAGCAGGACCATGGATGTGTATATCAGGGGCCGTCTTTACTGAAGCTGTAATGACCCAACAATTGACGGATTACGTATGGACGGGTGGTGATCCTTACGACAACAAAGCGTTGAAGTCTGTTGCGCGCCTCTTCAAGGCACTTTCCGTGGGTTTGCAAGACCTCAAAATATTCTATGGCAACCTGACTGCTGCTCCCGTTCCCAATTTCCAACGCATGTTCCCTTTCATCCGTTCCTATGTTGATTCACATGGTCAAAATAACGATTTCCAATACGTTGAACGACTCAATGAGACAAAAGCTACTTATTTAGCAAAGAGTACTTCTGGTCACAAGCTTATCATCAAATTTGTCCAGCGGTACAATTCTCGCGCGCATGATCTCCTTGCGTCCCATGGTTTGGCAAGTTGTATTCAAAGACACAGCTTCCTGTCGCCATTTATGATGGCTTGAAGCGAGCCATCGATATCCTTCACAAAGAGTCGATCGTTTTTGGCGACCTTCGACTGCCCAACATCATAATCACCGAGCAACAGACACCCATGCTCATTGATTTCGATTGGTGTGGAACGCACGGGATTGACAGATATCCTTGTAGTTTGAATGATTTATCTTCTATTTTTTGGCATGAAGGAGTTATGCGGAATGGTGTCATGTCTATGGAACACGATACTTTTATGCTCAGGGCAATGAAGCCAGATCATTCAATAGATTGGTCATGCTAATATTGCCACTATATGTCCCAGTGTACATGTATAATGAGTTGTGACCAAGTTCGACGTTGTGGTGAACAAGGATGCTAAGTAGTGCGCGCATCCATGTTTCCCCTGGTTTGTGGGCATAGTCGTACTAATCTTACCCGACAGTCTTGAGGATGGCATCGAGCATTGTAGAGAAGAAGAAGAATTACAGAAAGAAGCAAGGATTGTTGGCTCTTCAGCAAATGCTCACCCTACGAGGTTGATACCTCCCGGGATGACACAAAGTCAGTGCGCTTAAGGTCCCTGTTTCTAATCACACACTCGCAGGATAACTAGATATATTAATAGCCTTCATCCTCGCAATCACAAGGATTATCAGAAACGTCATCAATCTTTCGGACCCAAGTACGAGAAAGTCGACGCTGGGCCAAAGTTGAAACGAAAGCCAAAGGAAGGCAAGAGGTACGAAGTTGAAAGAATGGAAATCGCGCTGTATTGGAACTAGGTGAACCTTTTATACCACCGACAACCACCGTATATCTCACTCATGTGACCTTTGGAGTGCATGACGAATTCAAGAGGGAGATGGTAAGATCGTGATCTCCAAGTGGTTATGAAACTCGAGAGTATTCGCTTGGCACCCGAAAAATCGCGAATCGTTCACGGTAAGTTGATGGGCGATGGGTACATCATCCTTTCTTTCCCACCCAAGTATATTCTTACGGGATTCGCCAGAATGACGACATATGCGCTAAAGTCGTGTACTACTTTGATATTGAGAACATCTCTGGAGGAGCGATCGCTCTCCGCCACCAGATCAAGGATGGGAGTTTCGGTCCCAGGAGCGGTGGCAATCCGTGTTACCAAAGGCTTACGGGCATGTCCGGCCGCAAGGATGGCAAGCCCCTTGGTACAAAGCCCCAGCTCCTTAGCCGCCAAACAAGGCGGACTGACCACCTATCCTAACGCGATTCAGCATAAAACTGATTCCTTTAAGCTAGCCGACCCAACCAAACCTGGTCACATCTCAGAGTTATCTCGCTCTATCTCGTCGACCCTAAAATCAGGATCATTTTAATCTTAATCGCAAATATCCTGTGTCAGGGACAAGATCAGTGGCGTGAAACTTTTGAGGTGTGTTGAAGCTGTCAAAGGAACCACGGGATACCGTGTACAAGGACATTGATTTTCCTATTTCAATGAAGGACGTCGAGGAGATGCACGCGAGGACGCTGAAAGAATAAGTTGCTTTCATAACTGATCATAACGATGATAGTTTCGAGTGAATGAAACTCGATTTGTACTTTTATTCGTCCAGCCTACGCACTTTCCAA
>QFEO01005370.1:0-17317 GCA_003316615.1 Amanita pseudoporphyria | reverse complement strand
GACGAACAGGTAAGCTGGCCCACGAGCTTGTTCTGGTGAGTAGCGTCCCACCAGAAGGCGGTCAGCCACCTCGCTCCGTCAACCAGAAATACATAACGCCATCTCCAGCAACTTAACGCTGGAATAACGCTTCAGTTCGTTGATGCGGACACCATGAAAAGCATCGTTAAATTTTTCGTGTTGAAGTAGGTTCAATTTAAGCGGAGATTGAATGTACCCGCCAGATGCCGATCCCGAATAAGGCGGGTCATACACCCATGTCGCGATTGTCGCGTGCAAATCTCAAAGCAAGAGAGTCGGTATTCGGTACCGGGTCTGAGGTCTATCGTGGAGAAATACAAGCAATATGTCCCCCAAACCTTGTCGAATGTGTCATGGCTCTGGAAGATTGTTGTGAAGAAGCGCGTGCTTTTTACGTCTGTTGGGGTAATCAGTCAGGATAGCTGAACAATTATTCAGGCCCATGAAGCCCAGCAACTTCTCCGGAATGGCACTCGAGATCTACCCCGTATGTCCAAAGTGATGGAGAATCAGCGAGTAAGTAACGAAAACGCCCTTTCCTTCTTTTTCCAACAACAACAATCATGACGCGAAGTAACCCTCAGGTATTCCTACTTATCGGCGAAGACGTTATCAAGCGGTATAAAGCCGACCTTGCAGATGAGGTTGAACCTCAGATTACCGAGCTCTTAAAACGAGCCGAGCAGGGCCTCGAGGGGCTTATGAAGAAAGAGACTCTACTACGGACCAAGGTCTTGAAAGCTATTCGAGTGGCTCTTCAACCAATACTCACTTAGATATGCAGTTGGAAAGTGCGAAGTTACGTCCACCACGGCCAACAACTGGTACGACGGCATCGCAAAAACTGGAGGCACGGCGTCATCAGATGCTGGTGAAACAGAGGGAACGGTTGGAGGAAGAACTGAAAACCCTGAAGGCGGAAGTCGAAGTTTTGGTACCTATCAGTTCATCCTCCTATGTAATGGTCTATTCTGATTATTAACCCTTAGGAACGACAAGTTGCTGAAGAACGATGATTATTTGGCTACGGATACAGTCACTGCTATGTATTGTTACACTACATCCTGTAATCTTACATATTGATACCATCATTTAAATATCTACCTGGATCTCTCCGATCAATACTGCATCAGCCGTTGTGCCTGCACTAAGACGATCAGGCAAGACAGCCGTTTTCGTGGGCAAGACCACGAAGCCGTTTGCCCCACTCAGGCTAGCCACACGACTAGACCTTTGGCCACCGGTAGTATACGCTTTCAGGCCATCCTGGTCTGCCTTAATCGTAACACGATGGAATTCCACTCTCGGATCGAGTGGCATGTCGTTCATGAGCTATTGCAAATCCAAAAAGGGTCAGTTTTGTCGGTCATGAAAACAAGGACATTTCTTCCGACCTTGACAGGCACGCGCGGCAGCTGACACGGGTGGTTTGGAAATCCCGACAGTCGCCTCAGCGCAGGTAGCACGAAAACATGAAAAGTGACAAGAGCAGAAGCCGGGTTTCCAGGAAGCCCGAAAACCGGCTTCTCAACACCTCCCTCGAACGGGATGGTAGCAAATGTCGTCGGCTTGCCCGGCTTGATCGCCACGCGCCCAAAGTGTATTGTCCCGTTGAAGTGCCGCTCTATCACGGGTTTAAACAAATCTGTTGGACCCATAGATGTGCCCCCAGTGGTTAGGAGTATGTCAGCTAATTGTAAGCCCCGCATGATTGTATCCACGTGCGCATTTAATCTATTTGGCACTAAGCTTGAGGATGGTTCGGGACCGATGATTAATCAACTTAACTTGTCGGGAACGATTCCCAAGTCTATTACTTCATATCCCATTCCTTCTAACGCCGCCTGCAATGAAGGCCTATTTGTATCAAAAATCCCACCCCAATCATTGCCGGAGAGCGGCACCGGATTCTGGATGTCGACAATTTCATTCCCGGTGCTAAGAATTGCGATCACGGGTTTCCTGTATACGTCCACCTACCAATAAACGTGACCCTCAACAACACTTGTCGATATGAAACACCGCACTTACTTGCTTACGTCCTACAAATGCTAGAGTACCAATCTCTCCCCCGCTACTGAGTATTTTCTCACCAGCTTGAAGCACCAAGTCGCCTTTGTGCACGTCAGAACCAGGCTTCCGCACATTTTCTCCAGGAAGAACTTGCGCCAGCGTTTCCACCTCCTTTTCTTCGCCATTGTCATATACTGAGGTGAGGCGAGTGTCCTCCACCATAATAACTGCGTCTGCACCGCCAGGCAAGGGCCCACCAGTGTTAATGCGGAATATGGTTCCGAATGGTAGTGGTTCACTGGTCGAGTGAGTTTGGGACGTGACAACTTTGTGAATTCCTGGTGCATCCGAGGCTAATTTATTGGGGGTCAGAAGCAAGGAGCTTCCGTCGAGTTTAAAAGCTTACAGCGCAGTGTATAACCGTCGACATTAGTCGTGGGTGTTGGCGGAACGTCTTGAACGGCGTATACGTCCTCCGCCAAGACATGGCCTCTGAGAGAGGGTGTAACCTGCCAGGGTTAGTAAGCCTTACGTTCCCTGCGCTGGGATGCTTACTGGAAGCTTCGTCTTTCCCAGTGGATTAATTTTGCTCAGTATGAGCTCCATTGCCTGCTCAAACGATATAATAGGGAAAGGAGACTGACGTTGCCTGGCAGAAACTGGGGTAACATTAGCGTAAAGTGGAGAACTAGCGCTGGAACATACCAGGGCCGGTAGGATCTTGCGAGAGTACAGTCCTAGGTTGTGGGACCTCATGATCATGGCGATGATTGTGGTGGTGGTGATGGTGGCCAGAATGGGGGTGAGAGTGGGCTTGCGTATCTGACCCACCGCTTGCCAGAGCAGCATGAACCATTCGGCCAGAACCCCCCCGAATAAGTTCAACGGCATGAGAGATCAAACCGTCCTTCAACAAGGTTTCCATATTCTCCCGCACGGCCTTTACACTGCCCGGCAACGTCACGATAAGGGTGTTCTGTATAGTTCCCGCGACTGGCCTAGATAGGGCTGCAAAAGTCGTGTGTTGCAGCGAACTAAAGAGCAGCAGATGCACAATTCCGGAGGCTTCGCGATCTACGATAGATTTCACCGCCTGGCCGATTCGCCAGAAGCAGTCAAGTCGGATATGGAGCGCAGCTGATCGTGTTGTGGCTCACCTCGGGCGTACAATCTCTGACTCCAAATCCAGTTCCCCCGGTGGTAATAATCCAATCTATATCTCCGCGTTTTGCCCATAAGGTAACGATTTCACGAATACGAATTACATCGTCAGGCACAATAGCATGTACATCGCATGTATATTTCAATTGCCGTGAAGCTTCTTGCAATAGTCCTTTGATGGTAGGCCCGGATCTGTCCGCGGCCGGATCGATTGACGCAGTGTCGCTCACTTGCTAGGCGGAGAATATTCGTGAATAGATCTTACTGATTTGTGCGCACTACTGACCTGTCAGAACCGCGACCCGAATTTCGTTTGACATTGCGGTACCAAGTTTAATCAATTAATTAATTTAGCACATACTTGGATAAATAATCGTGAGATAGGCCGATGGGACCGAACACTAGAGCACAAGCTCCTCGACTCGATACAACCCAATACCCATCCCGGCCTGCTCATGTATGCGTTTTCTCCGCTGTCGCCAGTCCTCTGGGTGCTCTCGTCCTGTCTTAATACTACTTGTGCTAGCACCCTTCTCTCCCGCTTCACGTGTAGCTTTACTGTGTGCCCTTGCAAAGTCGTACAGCGCTCCGTATAATGGCTGGATTGCTTCCGTAAACGAGATCTCTGATTCTAACAATGTCAGGAACTGACGGAGAACTTCTTCCACCGGCGAGTACTGGAGGAAAGCTAAGAATGTCGCATCAAGTAAAATTTCTGTGAAAGACAAGATCTGTCGGTAAGTGCACGCACTCGGTCAATACGGCATCAGTGGAAAGAATATAGGTATCACCTGGTCGAGTTGTGGCACTTCTTCCTTCATATTTCTCACGTTCTCCCCCTCATTAGTGGCATCCCAATCTCCACCCTCCCGCATCTCCTTGTCTACCGGCAATAACGCCACGTCACAATCAGTCCAATATTGTACCCATCCGATCAAAACACGGAGAATAGAGAGTGCACATTCAGCGGCTGATATACTAAACGGCGATTCAGCGGAAGTGGTTCGCAACTGTTGCTGCCGTAAAGCTAGCCGTAGATGGGCTGATGTGGTTCGGTATCTTATACAATGGCCGAGGAAGGAAGGTAGGGATGGAATGTCTTTGCTGGATTCGTCAATTTGCATCCGGTCAGGGTCCGAGGGACTATGGTGTTCCTGAGCAGCGCTAACAATGCTCCATAACGCCTCCACAATTTCGGACTCCGTTACGTCTACAACGGTCTTCAGTGCCAGTTGTATTGATACCTATGGCAGTCTGAGTCAATCGTACAAGGATAGCTCTAGTGGTGCACGTACCCAATCGTCCTTTGCCCTTAACGCTCTGACTAGCCCATTTGCTAACATATTGTTGCTCGTTGCCTTCCGTCTGAGCAGATGCCTGACAACTTCGGAGGAATACATTACGCTCGCAGGATTCTTGGAGGGCTGGAGCACTACCTCCAAGACCTGCTTGACGAATTCGTGTCCATAAACTAATCTCCCGTCAGCTGCCTGACTTTGACTTTCCTCCCATTTGAAAAACGCTTCGTTGGCAGCTTGTGGCCTTTTGCCATCCATCGCATCATTCATTGCTTTCAACACTTCTGTTCTACTTTTATCCAGTCCTCCATACGTAGCACCCTCGCCGCTTTCATTTTGTCGGTCATCTTCCATTAATGAAATCCATGCCGCACTGGCGCTAGCTCGCCCCATTGCATAAGCGATAGTGGAAATGCGCGGGATGACGTATGGGATGACGATAACAGTAGAAGACGCCGTCGCTGTATTATATTTTGATTTACTTTTGGATTTGGAGCTTGTAATTGTTGACACAGGCGACGGAGATGACATGACGAGAAGGGCTTGCGAATCTATTAATGTACCTTTTGATGCCGTTGTTGATAATGATACTGAGGTGGCGGATGATGTGAAAGGGACGAGCGTTACCGATATTGATGAGAGCAAGGATTGTGCTGAAGCGAATGAGGATGGTATTGGGAGGACATGAGATGCGAGCAAAACAGAATACTGTAAATCCCAGATGTGGACGACTATTTCTGGCGACGAAGAAACGCCAACAAGAAGAACGTAGGACGATGTTAGCGGTAGAAGTGCAATAGATTTTGAGGGTGCATCTGGAACAAATTTGAAATTTTTGAGCTTGACGGAATCCCCGGCTTGCGATAAGATGATAGGCTCGTCTTCGGAGAAACTCATAATGAATGGATGCCATTCACCGTTCCTGGCTATCCCATCGATTCAGAAAACGTGAGTAACCACTGCAATTCGTGACATACATAAGATAGAAAAGTATCCCGATGAACTACAAGACATGTCCAGTATTCCCTATCCCATCATTAGCCATTATTCTTTCTTTTTCTACTGACAGCTTACATTCTGCTTAAAATTCGTATGACAGCTTCCAATCGGTATGAATGTAGATTCTCCTTCGCTTGCAATACAAACAATTGTTATTCTGACATCATTGCTCCGGGAATCAGCCAGCAGAAGTACAACAACCGCTCCAGCAGGAGGTGCCGTCCGGGGAGGCAAGAATGAACAATCAGCTCTAGCATATATAAAGGATTTCAGTAGTGCGCAGTTCATTCCATCAGCTGGGGATTCCCAAGTGGCTTGTATCCGAAAATCCTCGGTATCAAAGGTAGTAATAACGCCACTTGGAGAAAGTACAACAATTTGTCCAGGCAACTCGGGCACATAATGTAGCCTTGCTACAGCATGTGGAACCTAGAGAGCTAAGCGTGTGGGTGGGCTGCATCTAAACAGCAATGGCTCGGGTAACAAATGGAAAACTTACAACCAGAGAAATCTTGTTCTTATGCGCCTCTGCCCGGTCGACGATGGTCGAGCTTAAATCTTCGCGCCAAATCCAGATAACTCTTCCTTGATTCTGTTCATCTGAGAGTTCAGATGACGACTGTATAGGCGCATATATAGTGTGTATTTTTCCGTTTGAAATTGTCAGTGGGGAGCAAGCGAAAAGCGCTGAGGGACCTAAAGTATGCGAGATAATGGGCCGGAGGGTTGACAGTCCAATAACGTGCACGCCATCCGATTGTATGGCGACGGAGACTTTGTCAGCGTTGGCTGAAGCATACAGAGGACCGTTGTAGGTAGCGAGCGCGAATGGCTCGTTAATGCTCATCGCCGCCACCTGTAGTGGAGAAGAAAAAAGTGTGGAAAATGTAGGGTTAAGGTTTACACCATCAAAGTCGAATGCTTCAACGACTTGGACTCGGTGTATTAGGTGCCCATGGCCTACGGCGTGCAAGCTATAGCCTGAGACGCAATAGTACTCTCACGAACATCTTGGCTGACGACAACCCTCCACCGGTGCAAGTTGCTTCCATTACAGATGATGGAATACATCTTGCGGATGGCTTAGCCATTCCTGGTGCATGTATTTTTTTAGAGGGTAAAGTCTTTCTTTGGGATGTTCCACAGACTTTGTGGGAGGGCTGGGACAAATATCATTTTATGCTATTCGAGTTAGGGACACCAAGGCCTGGTACGTACACTTATCGACTGTTCTAATATTCAAACTAACGCGCATATATTCAGAAATTCTGGTTTTAGGCACGGGTAAAACGGTCTCACGACTGCCACCTTCTTTGCGAACACACATTAGTTCGTTAGGGATCCAACTCGACGTTATGGATACAGTAAGCTGCTTAATAACATATGTACTGAATATAATGATCATGCCCGGCAGCGGAACGCCTGTGCTACTTACAATCTTCTCGCGGAAGAAGGTCGCAAAGTTGCTGCTGCTCTCCTTCCTCTGACACCGCATAAATGGCAAAAGACTACCATAGCCTGACCCACGCAGGTCGTCCGTATCCGACGAATGGCCTCACAGACCGGCAACCTAAAAATTTGGTACAGATTCTAGCATGCGGATTGTACAGACAAATAGCACATCTCAGCTCTTTAGTCGGATTCGTCGTCTGACCGGGCCTTTCTCTTTCCTTTATTCGTGCTGTGGGCGAGTGGTATGTCATCCGACATTGCATCTCCTGGTTGTTGATGTACGTCGGCGTCTTCGTCGTCAACAGATGGAATTGTGGCGGTCACAGGATAGAGTTCGCCTGTCCAGTGTAATTTCGGCATTCATGAGTAGAGATGATTTAGCGCGCTATTATGCCAAGAACACGAGTAGTTTACCGTCTTTGTTTTTAAATTGAAAGAACAATGTTTCCCATGATGTAAACCCGTAGTCTCTGAGTGACCTACGCATGTCCAATACTTCGTAAGTAGGACCCATACCTGCCGCCCTGGATTCGCGGCTTTTCATACGACATAGTTCAAAATCATCAACCGATGAGACATTTGGGGTACCGTCTAATTCTGTGTGTGCCTGATTCACGTCAGATACAAATGCAGATAATGCCTCGAGTTTGACTTCCGCAATCGTGGTGTTCGGAGGCAATGTCAGAAAGACGGTCAGTTTGTGGGTCCTGAGTGATAGTTGGTAGATCTTAGGCAACGTGCGAGGCGGCTATGTACGCATTAATAACGAAAATACATTTCAAAGTCGCAGGCTCACCATGGCGTTCTTTGGCAGAGACGCATGAGAAAGATATACCCCGCTCAGAGAAGTTCCCACAGTGACCAAACCACACCGACCCGATCCGTAAGTGAGCAACTCGCCGTCGACAGTTGTCTCCTTCTCGTTGGCCAAGATGTCCTCATACCAGCCAGGCTCTGTCTCTACCACGTCATATGTCGAGCCAACACCCATGCCAGACCATGTGCCGAAGGTCAAAGAGTTAGGTGTGACCAGTGCACCTCTGAAAAGTGCTGTCTTCTTTATTGGCGCATATTGCAAGGAGTATAACGGTGCATATATTTTTCACGTGTATTAAGAAACTGACTAATAGTTATAACTGCATATAAGAGGACTTTATGCTTTGCAAGAAGGAGAATCGGGACCCCGAGCATTGTTTGAAGGAGGGGCGGAGGGTGACGCGCTGTGCGACGGACCTGTGAGTGTGCTTCGTAACTAGATTGACTTAGCCAACCTGTTCCTGCAGAATTAATAAGATGCGCGAACATTGCTTGCAAGACTTTGAAACGCATTGGAACTGTTTAGATCGAAATAATCAGGTCCGGCACCAAGCTCTTCAAAGCTTTACCTGATGATCTAATTCATTGCTCAGGAATATCAGTATTGTCGGAAACAAGAACGAAAGCTCAACTCGTGCATGTTTGAAAAGCTAGTGAGTGGATGCTGCCATTATGTTCGGATAATTTCCCAACGACGATCCCCCGCAGGGCCTGAAAAAGGAGATACCTGGTTCGCCTGCTGGCCAAAAACCGATACATGAGGTTGAACACCCCATTTTCAAGGCCGTGCAAAAATAATGCTCTACTAGGCGAAGCACGGTTTACATAGATGCTATAGTCGTGCATTGATATGAGTATACGTGGATACTAGCATGTCGCTGCTTGTTGTTGTACGTAAGACGAGTGACGAGCGCATCAATCCTATTGAAAGTTGATGATGACCCTACCATAGTGACTTTGCTTTCTAACCTCTGTCCTCCTTCTCATGAGCCTCATTTTTCCGGGCTTTCGCTATGCGGGACACTTAGTACCTCTTGTTCCACTTTCAGGAGCGCTTTCCCTAGTTTACACATCTGGCACCCATACCCGCAACAGCAATAAGAATACCAAAGACCCATCACCATTCCTTCGTTCTCGCAGGCAATCATCGTCTGTGGCTTTCTCTTCACCACCGCAGCATCAAATCTACGTATCTCGGTCTACAGATCCGTACTTCAATCTCACCTTCGAAGACTGGTGCGTCCAAATCTACCTTTCTATCTACGGTTCTTGAACACTGGTTCTATTGTTTCGGGTAGCTGACATGCGATTTCTAGGTTATTCCGGCATGCTCCAATTGAGAAGCCGCTACTACTAATCTATCGCAACGCACCTTGCGTTGTGATCGGACGACACCAAAATCCGTGGAAGGAGGTCAATCTTCAAGCCTTACGAACACAGTCTATCACCAGCAACGTGCCGCCAGGAAGACATTCCATTTTTTTCATCAGAAGGAGGAGCGGAGGGGGAACTGTCTATCACGTACGTGCGATCACAACTTCTCGCTGGGGTCTCCCCCTTCCGTTGCTTTCAGATCACCACCACGGCGCACATGTTTGATGTATTAGGGCTAAACTATTGACACCGTATAGGACTTCGGGAACACCAATTATTCCATCCATCTACCACGAACTTCTTTCAATCGTCAAGTAACTGCCCAAATTGTTGTGCGAGCAATTCGCACGTTCGGGATAGACGCATATGTTAATAAACGAAACGATATATGCGTCGGATCTTGCAAGATAAGTCCTTGCCTTCTAGTTTCTCTATTTGACGGTTCGAACCATAATACGTATCAGGATCAGCTTACAGAATAACGAGTAAACGGGCATACCACCATGGCACGATGCTTCTTTCTACCGATCTTGCGGTCCTTGGGGACGTGCTGAAACCAGTGAACAAGGTTAGTGGGATAAATGGTCAACCGTTTTACCTTGGCGTCCCGCCCATCAAGAACTCTGATGGTCGTCTATCTTACTGATCATTCTCACACCGAGCGCCCAAGGGGTGATCTGTGGTCCAGAAACCCCGCGGCTCGTATACTTGACATTTGTATCATGTTGAGATCTCTGTTTCTTGCTGGTCGTTTCGTTTTCGACTCGGACCTGGCGATGAATCGCCGGCTCTCGTGAAATGATGGAGATCAGCAGATTCTTTCATATCGTTTATCTTTTTATATCTTTTATTGTCATCTTTACTTCTTTCCCTTCGGTATTCCAATAATCTAATAGGGTGTTACGTTGCCCGCGGGCCATGCTAGATACGCATGGCCACGCGAGATGCCTAATCTGTGCCAATTTCTGATCTATCTTTGAATGATTAATGCGTGGCTAACTGTTATTTCTCCCCTCCGCCGACGTAGGAAGATATGCTCACCAAAGGAGTAGCTTCCGTGCCTTCCCCAGTTTGTAACCTTCGACAATTTGATCCATCCATTACACACGAGGTTTTCATCGATGCTATTGTAAGGGAATTCCGCTCGGAGTATGGCATTTGTGACTATGTGAGTTCCGTCCCAGACGTTCGGGTGTATTCACCTCACGAGAAAACAATTTCCGAACCCCTTTCATTATTCTAAGGCGTTTGAGATATTGAACTGACAAAAACGGATGACAGACTTCATGTTGTGTTGTAAATGGGGACGAAGAAGCACTGACAGGCATAGAAGACATCCGCAAAGGCATGGCAGAGCTTCCTGTGCGTTGGCAACTTTATTACAAACTAACCAGTCTACTTTCCTTTTTTTCTCCCCGCCACTAACGAAAGTTTGAACGATCTAGAGCTGGGAGTGGTCATATGGCGAAACGCCTGAATTTACGTACACCGTCAAGCATTCCTTTGCATGGGGGGATGTCGTAGGTCCCCTCATACTCAATCCGATGTCGTAATTCACAGGTTACACCTAGACAGCAAAGATTCTCTCCAAGCGCGGTGTCATCTTATCTTGTACGCTCCAGATTGACAACACGGACCTTCCGACCGCGGAGTTAGGACGCCTCATCACGTTTAGCAAGTCGCTTGAGAACAAACGATATGATCCAGTTGAAATTGCGACCGTTGTCGGTGGTGTTGGACCCAGCAAAGATCTTGGAGCATGGCTTCAGCGCGTCGCGGCGACCTGACTCTTCGCGGAGCCAATTACTGATGTTTTGAATTCAAGCTCACAACTATTAGCGCATATGAGAGAGGCTATGATGAACAGGTTATCTCATTTAACGTTCCATTGTACTCCTTCTGATGGATGGAGACCTCAACTTATCGCAGTACTTGTTTTCACTGATATCACGTATAACACCGTTGTGAATGTCCGAGACATCGTGTAGGGTCGGTATTTCACTTGTTCTCCAAAGTGGAGCAATAAGCCGCCAGAATCGGGATATACTGTGGGTTCTCTTGGTCCTCCCAGATTTAGCGCTGGCTTGAGACTTAGGACTAACCTTTGCTGAACGTCCACTTGGGGGACATGTCAAGGGTCTTTGTTTCATCAGATTGGCTGTGTCCGGAATGTCTTTTTTGACGTGAATGATAATGACTATTAGTAAGACTCCAAAAAAGGCTTGACATGCGAAAACGCCTCGTTTTTCAACGCATTGCCTGTCATTTAGCCTTAGCTACTTTAACGCACTTGAAAGGGGGAAGGCGGACTCATGTCGCGCGAAACATGAGGTACCCGGAAAGGCAAGGAGCAAATTCATGTTCAGGACAAAGATGTCTATATTGGGGTACAGCGACGACAGTACAGTGCTGGCAAGTGCTGTATAATCCTACATGGACAAAAGGCAATGATCCATGCTCTGCTGTTGCTGTCATTGTGAAAGTGGTTCTGTATACCACACACTGTTCGTTTCGAATCCCGGCGGTGCGATTGGATTGTCCTGCGTGTAAAGGCGGTGTTAAACGACCATGCTGTTGAGCTTCCGCCGGCGGAACTGCTCACCGACTGCCCCCGTTTGTGCCCTGTTAATCGCTCGTCACGCTTCATCATCATTTCCTCCCATCGGTCAACGCGGTATCGCGGCGGCTGAGGCACAAATCAGCATATGAGCACACCTCTTGGTATTTAGCGAACCTTTCCTTGGTTCTGCGCTCTATAAGACACGTTTAACAGTGTTCCAGCACCTGCGAACATCACGGTAACCAGACCTGACAGTAGTAGTATTAGTCAATGAACGTGTAACACATTAGTATTCCCCACCAAAAGGAATGAGAGCCTCCCAAGGAACGGGCATGTTGCGTGCTCAAGATGTCGAACGAACTGAAGATGAGATTAATTAGCCAAGGTAGTCACTACGGACTGTGCTTGCCGATGTTTGCCTTGGGCTTCTCACTGATCACACACATGTCACGGCGTCACTGCGAACATACGTATGCTATTCATTGATTAAAGAATTACTACCGATAGGAAAGAGGCATATGGGAAAAACACGGATGGGGTGGAGAAATAGCTAACGGCGTAGTCCATTATGAAAAACGAGGATAACAATTTAAGAGCATTACGACAGCGGGACGGAAAGCAAGCAGAGTGCACGGTAAAAAGCATAAAACGAGTATGGACACGACGAACCCGTGGAACCTGGAAGGGTTTAATTGATTACGGACCGCCTCGCTGAGATTGCGTGAAAGAGACTCCAGGGTCCATAAAACCTTGACGTGTGGTGACAGCGCCCGCATAAACATGGGCATACTGATCAACGCTAGGGTCGTAAGCATAGGGCGTATCAGGGTTCGGCTGCCAATTGCTGTAGTACGCAGGGTTGGGTTGGTCGTACTGCGTGTCGTTGGGCTGGAAATAACTAGTATTGTAGCCTGGATTGAACGTGTCGGTCGGAGGGCTGCGAGAAACCTGAGATACTGCCTGCTGGTTTGTATGCGGGAGATTGCCTATAGGCACCCCGTTGGTGCCACGAGATTGAAGAGCATAGTAAAAGTCATAATTGTTTTGGCGAAATTGGAATTCGTAACCGCCTTGTACGGCAGGTGGGACTGACCATGGACTGGACATGGTGACTGCATCACACGCTGAAACGGCTCCCCGTTCCTCTAGGAGTGATGCTAGGTTTGGTTCAGAATATCGGGAAGACGTGCCACGCCTGGTTCCTTTGCGATCACGATTGGGTGTATCACACGGCAGAGAATTCATAAATGCACTGGATGACGACGGCGCAGAGAGGATGGGCGATCTATCCAGTCTAGCCTTCCTGCGGCCTGAGGTGTGTGCGTTATAAGCTAGATCCATCGGCCCTTCCATCGACGGCAGCGAAGGAGAGAGTGACGCAGAATTCTTGAAGGATCTCCTGCGACCTGACGCCACTGAACCGGGCACTGCCCTCTCTGTAGAGTGGCGGGCCTCCCTCCGGTGCTGGGACCTAGCCCTGGCTGATGTCGCCAATTCATGTTGATAGTAAGGATCAGGCACAGGACTGAACGTTCCGAGCTCGTCCTGGGGACGGAAATCGAGCTCGCCACACATCGCGTTTTGGATTTCTCCACGGTGATCAGATGCAACACGTTTTGCATAGTCCGAGGAGCCAAGCCGCTCTCCCCAGACGCACAACTATGCGACGTCAATGTCAATAGGGTAATCGTTTAGGGCTTGGAAAGGAATAACATACGTGTTTTTCCGGTACGACGTTTTTCAAGCACTTGTGAATGTGAGGGGGCTTTCGTGGAGCCCCAGAGTGGTTGGCAGGAGTAGAAGAACTTGTCGAGAGAGATTCCATAGAGAATTGTGAGCTGAATTGCTAGGATTATAAGCTGGACCGAAAGAGCGAACTGTGCTCATCTATAACGAAAATCCCTGTCATTTATACGAGATTTCAAAAATGTGAAAGGTTGAGACGCATGTTCTAAGCACGCGTCCTGCGCATGTACACGCGTTGGATGGAGGTGTATGTCATTCACGAGCGATGCAGAGGCTTCTTTCTGGGATATGACCGTTTAGAATTGTGGCGCCCGCCGCAGTCATAGCCACTACTTACTACAAGCCGCGCTAGCGCGCGCGACCCTGCGCCAATTTTTCCCCCCATCATAACACATGTTGCCCACCCCGCCTCGAGACAACACGCATTTAGGATAATTCGCCGATGCGGGGGCCCCTCCGAAGCTTCAAACTCCACGCCGTGCGCACAGCTTGCGCTTATTCTCTCGGTTCCGTGGGTATTGTTACACGTGGATCAATAATCATTGCAACTGCATTATTCCAGAGTGAGTTTTCCGCTGAGCGGCCGCGCAGTCGAGCTGACGGCACTGCAGTATTATGAGATGCGTCATGTCTATTCCCTGAGCTTCTGTATCGAGATAATGCGAGATGTATTAACGGCTTGGTCGCCGGCATCATGGCCTCCCTCACTCGAGGCATTGATATGAAGGATTAGTGTGCAGCACCAAGTTGTGCGGCACCTGGGAAATGAGATATCTCGTAATTCGTTTATCGGGAAGCTGCCATCGTCCTCGAAAACAGCATGTTATTATTTCATCACCGAAGGTGCCTCATCTGAATAATTGTGGGAAACAACGAGGTCCCCAGAACCGCCAGGCACACCCATAAGAGGGTTCGAGTTCGGTTGATTCTACTGAGGCAAGTTCCGTGATCAAGAGACATGACAGTAAGGTATGTGTTCATTGCGTCCTGCTCATTAATGATTACGACGGATATAGAGAACGCTGCTACTTACCGCGCCCCCAGCAGCAGGGAGAAGCCGACAACTTAGGCAATGATTTGGACATCTATAGCGTCTTCAATTTCCCTGTTCGCGTGGCTTTAATACGATTCCCATGAATTTAAATTTCCGTCGTGGCCAACAGCCTATTGATAGCCCACGGTAAGATGATAGATATATACTTGTACGTCATAATCTAAGGCGTTTCAAACGAGGATGCTGGTAACTTGTTGTTTACGTAGGGAAGAATGCCAGGGTCTATATGCATATGGTGTGTTACATGTCTGGTTGAAAAATAGAAAATACTATTCCCTTTCCATACCTCAGGAGCTTTCATCAAACTTTCTTTCCTGACTTCGGGGAGCGAGGACGCGTCGAGGAGCTAATTTGTCTAACGTTGCACTAGAAGTTACGGGATTACTGGTGAATCCTGCAGCGGACTTGTTCGTGCGCAATGTGGCGGCCCCATGCGCCCGTGTTTTGGGCAACAATTTTGCCTGCTCAGAAACAAACTTGCGTTGGGATTTGGCAGGTGGAGACCCTGCCCGCGCGAGCCTAGGCCTGATAGGCTTTGACACTCGTACGGCCATCTTATTCGGCGATGCAAGTCGTCGTTTCTTGATTTCGGGTGCTTTTTTGCCGTTATCATGGCTTCTTTGGTGATCAGATGAGCGGATGATTGGCGCGTGTCGTTTAGGATGTCGCTCATCTCCAGTAGCTTCGCTCGCCACAACCGATTCTAGACCAGGGTCGCTGACGAATTTGGCATTCCTATTACTTGCATTTCTGGAGATTGGAAGCGGTCGCTTCCTGCCAATCACTGGCGAATCTTCTCCTGAAGAATTGGCCGCAGATGATAAGGAGTCTAACGACGTTCTAGTCCGCAAAGAAGATCCGTTGTCGACGGTACTGAGGCCAGTTGACCGACTGCGCACGCTAGTTGTCGTTGCCAGAGATGTGGTGCGCTCAGACATCTTGGGAGCGTGGACGAATGCCTTAGTCAACACGTGCGCAGAAATCGGTGTCTGCAGTGTCGTGTTAAACTCATCCTCCTCTTCGTCGTCCAGAGTACTGCTATCGACAAGCATGGTCATATCGCCGTCATCTTCATTCATTGTTCTGTGAACCCCTGTACTCTGTCTTTCGTCGCTCAAGGTACCATCCGAGCTGGGGTCCATGGTCTCAGATGGCGCCGAGAGCGACTGGTGAAAATCCTGCTTCGGCATTTCGTCGATCTTTGGAAGCGCAGAACCATTAGTCGAAGCGGTGGCACCCGAGTTGGAAGACAGACGCGTTAGTTTCACAAGAGGTGTCGGTGGATACGCCGCAGGGAATTGAGGGTATTGCCTCCACTCATCAACTTGCTCGTCAGTGACAAAAGTAGCCTCCGCGAAAATCGATGTCGATGTTCTTTGGGGCTTCTGCGAGATATCAATATTTTCCCCATCGTCTTCTCCGTAGGCGGAAGGTGGTGGGTACCAGATTTCATGTCTGTGAGACGTATCGGAGCTTGTACTCCGACCAGGGACAGAACAACCAATTTCTTGGGGCTTAAAACGCGATGATGCTGATGAGCTTCCAGAATCAGTTCTATTCATAACCATTGGCTTTGGTATATATGAGTGGGTAGCTGGTGGCTCGTGCGACAGGACTTCAAGAGACGCAGCTCCATTGAGTTGGTCACCGATTTCAGACGACGATTGCTTGTGATCCGCCGGTTGCTCTTCTGATGGGGTATCTCCGGGGTAGAATTTCCTCTTCCAGAAAGCTTGGGCCGCTCCTATGGGAACATTCACTGCGGCTAGGGCGATATCGCAGATCAAAAATATGAAATCTAAGAAAGAATCCAATGTTTCAGTATAGGGCTTGATGAAAGGTCGGATAATGTGGAGATAGATAGGTTCTGCGCCCTGAGCGAACCGAATCAGTACTTGCAAGGAGAAAGGGGTCACTTCGTCTTACCCGGGCGCGGGTCAGTACAAGAAACATTATCACCAAGGATTTAAGTTCGTTGTAGAATGGAATAAATAAGCTGACAAGACCCTCAAGTGAACGCTCATAGACAACATAGCAGCACTGATTTGGTAAATAATGGAGGCGGTATAAAGCTAGGAAAGAGCACTACCCACCCAAACCATCCATACGGCTAAGCAACCTTTCATACTACGTTTTCTTTGAGTGACCGCCCGTAGACTTGGACGGGATGGATTGCGGGAAGAGGGCGACGGTGGTTTGAGAACCTTGTATGAATCATATATGTTTAGAAAGAGCATAGCTAGACGGAGAGCGGGGACTATGAGCGGCATGGCTGGCAAACGAGGGTGTATGCGCGTTGGTAAGACGGGGCCAGCACCAGCGTCGACTGTGAAGTGTGTTCAACTGCTCGAACACGTCTTTCCCATTCCTGCTTACGTAAAGCCCATCACCGCGCTCTTTCCAACCACCATGCCAAAGATACGCACATCCAGAACAAAGAAGCCTCCCGAGGGCTTTGAAGACATAGAAGGGGTCTGTGCATCCCTACCGGCTCATATTTTGCACCGCTGACCTCATACCCTGCAGATCCTTGACGACTATGCTCTGAAAATGCGAGATGCCGAGAACGAATCACACGAAGGGAAACGCAAGGCTGAATCTTTATGGCCAATAATGCGAATCTCACATGCACGGTCACGGTACATATATGAATTGTATTACAAGAGGGAGGCGATTTCGCGAGAGCTGTACGACTGGCTGTTGAAGGAGGGGTATGCAGACGCAAAGTGAGCTCAGGTCATGTTCTATGTCACAAGATTTCATTTTTACCCCTTGTTCAGTCTAATTGCGAAGTGGAAAAAGACGGGATATGAAAAACTTTGT
>QFEO01005345.1:0-11327 GCA_003316615.1 Amanita pseudoporphyria | reverse complement strand
TAATGCTAGCGTAGGCAACTGAGGGAAGTCACTAGGATCGTGAAACGATTTTTCTGATCCTGATTCACTAGGGACTCGATAAGATTTTCCTTTTGATTTCGGGTGTAACTGATCCGCTGGAAGGTGGTCTTCCTTCTTCCCTGGTTCCCAATGCGGTCCTAGAAACTGTTCGTCCTCGACAGGGGAATAGGTATCTGTATCCTGGAAATGGTAATACCAATGACTGTTCGTATGGTCGAAGTGGAGGTATAAGCGATTGAGAAAGTAAGTGTTGTTATGGAGAACTGCAGAGTTAGGCGGTCTCGAGAATCGCTGCGGAATCCAAAACTTATTAGATTCAACGTGTGTGCCGTCCGTGTATTTCCAGATATTGTCTCTTGTGTCCAATTTAATGATAAGACTATCGAGGGTGTATTTGTTTCCAGAGTGTCATTCTGCTTTGTTGGGAGGGGGTGCGGGGATCTTTCGTAGTTCGAAGGAAATCTTGGTGAGTCGGGCAGGTAACCTACGGGCCTGCTTTCCGGAAGTTCGATAAGGTTGATGATGTAGTAATCAAACCAGGTAAGTTCGACTTTAAGTGTTATAACGGAGAACACTTAGTATTACTTGGACTAACAGGACTTGCGGTTCAACGACAAGCCCAGCGTCAACAAGTGTCGAATACCAAATGTATAGTTCAAGGAACTCGCGTACTATGACCAAGTATACGAGTGTGAGGATTAGAAGATGCAGCGTGATGCACTGATCAGCCTTGAGCGCAATGTAGAAGGTAAACGATCTAGATTGATAACAACCTAAGTCGAACTTAGGTTCTAGCTACTGTACACGGGGTTCTTATATACTTATGGGGACTCGTGGCTAATAGAAACAAAGAGAACATAAGAACACGTCAACAAGAGCGTGTGTAGTAAACGATGAAGTCATATGGAATGTGATGGAAGGAAGTGACGTATGAGTGATGTCATAACTACGTCAGAGATAGAAATAGAAGTCCGTCAGAGTCCGAGGGAATAAACGGTAAAAAGTAAAAGTACATACAACAACGTCCAGAACTCATATAGTTGTAACAGTAACTTTGGTAATAAAGCTTAAGTCTGTGTAGGACTATGAGGGAGAGTAGGATGGAAGAGATGGAGAGTTGTATCGTGGCGATACTAAGTTGTCTGAGGGAAACCCTAAGAGAACTCAACTGAGTTCCCTTATTATTTCATTGAGGTTTATATATGTTTACAAAGCGCTAATAATAGTCTATCTGAGTCATCCATAGAATAGTCCGGAACGATGAGTAAGTGTCATAGAACAAGGTAAACATATGTAAACAATGGTGGGATAGTATCATGTGATATGTGACAAGTAGAACCATTCATAACACCTCACCTCCACTCTCCCTCCTCCAACCTCCTTTGGCTGTTATGTTCCGTCACCTACCTCCATAGCTTCCCTCGTCCTCATCCATCCTCTGTCAGCTTAATTTAGCCTCCCCTTTGTACTTTTATTAATAGCATAAATATGATTGCTTTTTGCATATTTCTACAAACCATCCCAAGCTGTCTAGAGCCGCACCCCACTGCCTTCACTACTCCCTTGACTTCCCCTTGCTTCCCCCCACTTCCCCTTGCTTCCCCTTGCTTCCCCTTGCTTCCCCTCACTTCCCATCCCCTCCTCACTCCTCCCCTCACTTCCCCCTGCTGCCCCCTGCTTCCCGTTCACTTTTTCTTGCTCCTGGTTGCATTACGGACGACCATCAGAAATCCACTAAGTCCATACAATAGGAATAACGCTTACTTTGCTTGTTTACTGACATTAGCCCAATGCTATTGAGTCGTTGTAAGCAAATACAGAGAATTCCAAAGTAATTAGACTTACTGCTACTTCCTCTCATGAAAGTGCTGCATAAGTGTCCTCCCACTCCCCAACTGTCTTGTTATGGCCTGGTAAAGTAAGCCAATGTTTCATAAAAAGGTTCCTTCAATGCTTTCATGAGGATGAGCTCCAATCAAATAATTTGTCACGTACTTAGGACTGTTAGTGTTGTTTGGAACGGTGGGTTTATCTCAGCCAGTGGCTTTCTTCCCTT
The DNA here is from genome assembly GCA_003316615.1 of Amanita pseudoporphyria. NCBI lineage: Eukaryota > Fungi > Basidiomycota > Agaricomycetes > Agaricales > Amanitaceae > Amanita > Amanita pseudoporphyria. The sequence goes on along the minus strand of QFEO01005345.1, from coordinate 9,250 downwards.
TCAGCATGGGTTGCATGTGTCCAACACTCTCCTTGTTCGTTGCTGTGATGACTGTTTCAGACACGCCAGTGCTGAAAGGTGCAACAACATCATGTGAAACCTTGAACTTGATTTTGATCGAATGTGCTTTCAGAGGATTATCAGGTTCCGAGGTCGGGGCTGACTGTACAGAAGTGCCTTGGGCAGAAAGAGTATCGTCTTCTTCACCCAGAGAGGTTTCTCTGCCCAGAGATGAAGGGAGTGAAGATGCTGAAAATGGTGGCGAAGATGGGGGTAAAGAGATAGGAGGTGGAGACGACAAGCCTCTTGTTGTGGCCAAGTCAGACAGAGTGCATGGAGGCAATGAAGGTATGGTGCTAGTGGGGCCAGATATATTTGCAACTGTTGCACAACTTGGAGATATTGGAGCATCGGTTGCATTACTGTCAAATAGAATCACAGTTAGTGAACGACACAGAGTACTGGGCACCTACAGAGGATTTTGAGCGGGAACTGTCAGCGCATGCGTGACAGTAAGATCCAGCAGAGGAGATGACCTCATTGCTGCAGATAGACTTGAAGTTGCTAGTGGAGGATGACTTGGGATCCTCAGGGTACTATTACATGTGTTAAGGTACGAATAATAATGTCAAATAATACTTACAGCAGATCAATGATCATAGGAACATCTTTAATTGTGCTAGCTTCCTTCTTTACCTTCCTCCTGGGGGCTGGCCTTGAGTTCCAGGTCACGGAATGCTTGGCTGGGGGCGCCGTCATCTTCATCCTCAATTTCCTCATATTTGATGTCTGCACCCATCCTCTTCCTGTCTCTGTGGAAGTTTGAATACCAGACGATCATAAACTGGTGCAGTTTCCAGTCACCTTCACAGAGCGTAAACTCCTTAAAGCAATTCCTAAGATCAGCATAACAATGTTCCATAACGTCCTTGCTGCTGTTGAGCCAGGTATCTGCCAAAAGCGAGGGATTTTCTCTCCAAATCTCCTTGAATGCACTCTGAATGTGCTGCCAGATACATTCAAGATAATCGTAGGTGATAACCTGTCCCTCTTGATTCTCCATGAATTTCAACTTTGAGGGGAATTGTTCACCTGGGGTTGATTTCTGCTCTTTGAAATCTTTCTTTGTCCAATACTTGACGAGTGGATAATCGGCACGGTCCTTCTGTATTTCCACTTCAGCATAAGGTGCCTTTGGAAACGCCTTCAGTAGGAGTTCCCTTCGTTGATCTGCAACAGTCGTTGCAATGTTATGTGCTGGCACGATCCCCAAGTGAATCTGGCTCTTCAAAAATTCGTTCGTCTCCCTCTGAAATAGTCACTTTGAATCAGATATATGTGCATGTACATACACTTACTTCAAAAATGCATTCATTTCCTGCAAGTGTTTGTTTTCGTTTCTCAGATCACACGCTTCAATCCTTCTAACAGTCAGATAATAACCATGAGAGAAGAGAAACGAACTCTAAGTCACAATTATCTTGATTCAAGTGCATATATGCATCGTTTCTGGATGCCACAAGATCCTCATGTTGTGCTTTGCCAATTACATTGAAATAATTGCTCTGGACATGCATTTCATGTCAGTATAGCTAGATGCGCATTGAACTACACTTACAGGCATATCAATTTGATTCCCCTGAGTACTAGAATGCATAGGAGGACCTGTATTATATCTAAAAGAGTTCCTGTCATTGTATTGCTTTTGCATTTTGAAGCAACTGAGGGCGATACTGGATGTATGCGGTAGAGAGTAGGACAATCCGAAGTCAGGACAGCGTGTGACATAATGATCACACCCTATTTTTAGTATTTAAATGGATAGATCGTAGTTTGTTGATGCTTATCAATATTTCAAATTTCAAATTTCAAATTTGGACTTCTGCTTCACATCGATCTTCTAAAGCATGTATATGTTACGCCTGGTAAAACGAAGGGCTCTGATATTGTGAATAGGTGCTAGTAAGCTGCACGGTTCATTCTATAGTTGAATTAGCTGACACAGAGTTAGGACATGTAATAGATAAAGAATATGTATTCAAATGTTCAAACATTTACTGTCTTGTCTGTTTCTGCCTTTTCAGGTCACTGTGCACTTGAACTTTGCGTTTTTGCCGTCCGTTCTGCACTCTTACTTGCACCATCGACTCGGATTTCAGCTTGAGCACCTTTATTTGTTACATCATCCTCTACTGCCTCAATCTACTTTCTTGCTCATCCTATTCCTTCACAACAATTTCGGTGCATTCTCAAATTGTGTGTTATTTTTTGCACCATCAACCTTAATTTCAGTTTGCGCATCCTTATTTGCTCAATCACCCTCGTCTGCTAACCACCACCACACTACTTTCTCTCGCAACCTATTTCCACACAACTACTTTGGTACATTCTCAAATTGCTTTATTGTAACATTTATCATATGATCAGCTATTCAAAAGTCACAATGCAAGTGAATGATAACAAATGGTGAGTGAACCGTTCTTCACTGACGTTGTCTGATAAGGTCCAGCAAGAATGTTGCACACGTTGACTGCCGTATTGAGTACTTAAACAGAATAGAGGGTAACCACAGTGAATAGTAAGTAAATTATTATTCTATCATGTCGTCTAATATGGTCCAGTGATATACCCATGGATGTCGATCACCCAGTGGAGGCATTGGATGGAATGGTCGTCAACTATGGTGAACGGTGAGTAAGCCATTCTTCACTGATATTTCTAATGTCGTCCAGCGACGTCGACATGGACATTGACCATCCCATTCTGCATCTTGCAGATATTGCTGAAGTCATGCCTATGGTCATCGATGCTGAACATATTGAACGGTATGTATTCCTTTTTCCCCAATGCTTCTTCAAGTTAACGATGATTAGGAATGTTATGAACGTAGACCCCCTCCACAAAAACTTTGCATGCAGTGAAGCTGTTCTGATGGATGTGGACATTGGTATCAAAATAGTAGATGGCAAAGATGGTGGTGACCAGAACATGAACGTTGACTATACATTCTGAACAGACGAATAGTATTCATAGTTTTACTTCAAAAAACATATTTACAGCTTTCCTACATTGTTTGTATCAATTTATAGGGTAGTATCTAGTGTAGAACAAGTAATATCTAATGTAGAATAAGTGTACGCGTTAGCTTATAATCTATTCATCATTAACCATCCCTAAAAACTCCAAAAAGGGCTTCTCTGCTACATAAAAGGTCTGTGCATACCTTGCTACCATTGCAATATCTGTCTCTTCCTCCCTTGACAGCACAAACGGCACCATTCCAATGACAGAGCAGATTGACTCCACCTCAATGACCTGTAATGCTCGCTTTCCTTGATAGCATGCCACCCAAAGTGTTCCATGAGATTGTCGTAGTAGATTATCATCAGGATCTGAATAGAGTGAGACGAGCGCAAAGCCCCATAGTTGGCTTGATACCTCAAATTGGAAGAAATATTGGACTTTGGCAAAAAACGTGTTATTGCCCTCTGTAATCTACAATGGTGATGAATAAATCTATGAGAAAAAGTAGGGATATACCACCTTGACATTGCACGAGTTGTGCATGTTCCTATTTTGAAGCTCCTTCCATGCGCAACGTGCTACTTGGAGATTTGGAAGATGCAAGCAAGCCCAGTGTGTGATCAAAACTACCCCATCTGATGGGTGATCACAAGCAACCATAAAAGCTGCAAAACCTCTAACTCCTTCTCATCTGAGACCGCGAAAGGGTGCCGATCTCGAGCCTGTAGTAGAATATAACTGTTTCCTAGATCTGCAGCCAAAACTGGTAATGAAGCTGGGCAGTCGAGTTCAGGGACAATTGATTGCAGGGCATTTGTCTGTGCATGTAAGAGACCTTGCTCCGAAAGGTTTGAGAATGGATTGGAATGTTGGTGAACCTCCCTCCCTAAGTTACCGATTGTGTTTTCTAAGGCCCATTGGGCTATCAGATTGAGTGGACTGCATCGGACAGTTTCCCTTGCAGCATGGACGATGGCATGGACACAGGGGCAGACTAGGTGGAGACGAGAAACGTTCTGAGCATAATACATTTCCTCAAATTCCCTTTCCCATTCATTTAATATGTTGTGAGCAAGTTTAACCTGTTCTTGTTTGATTCGCCTCTGAAAGATTGCTCGAATACCACACATGAGCTTACAGAAATGTTGCCACAGGTGGTTAGGCAACACAGTCCTGAAAACAGCTGGACTGATTGCCCAAAAATAAAGCATGTACTCACAAGCTTTGAATCCAGTGTTGATTTTTTTGGCAGGATTGCGAGGGGGGCAATCAAATGATGTAGGGAAGTACGGCTTGGTGGATGCAACCACCTCTCCATGTGCCTGCCATACCTCTTCGTCGTCCAGGACTATAAAGTCCAGTTTAGTCCCGCTATATTCAATCCTAGCGTCGGAACTATTTCTCCATATCGAGAGCAGTAATTGAGTTAGGTTCAAGTTGAGAAGGTGCATGAGATTGAGGGAAAAACAACATGGCACTTGAATCGTCACTTCCTGTTGGAGGCCCAGACAAATGCTTGGTTGTGCAATGCCAGTTTCTAGGTGAGTCTTATTATACCTTGTCTTTGTTGTACATTGTAATAATCGATGAAGGTTCAAACTGTATGCGGCTTCGTTTGGGCCACCTATCATAGTTATGTCGATGTCTGGATGATCACAATCTTGAACTGAGTAATTTTCAGGTTTAAGACAGGCAGGATAGTAGGTGGGCTGCCTTGGCTTGCGCCTGCCTTTATGGCCACAGGCAAGACAACAGCCAGAGCCACCTGTGTGCCCAACGAGTCCACTGAGAGTAGGAATAGCAACAGTGTCTGCTGCGCCGTGAAAGAAGAAAGGTCATTTTGTTTGGTATTCTTGTTCTTTTTCATTCCATACTCGTAGTCCCTCTTTTTGTAGAGCCGAAATGTGATGAAAAGCTGGGAGTAGAAATGATTCTGTTTTATCAGGTTTGTTGGGCCCGGGAATGAACATAGCAGGTAAGATATGTTTCTTCTTATAGCGCAAGTCTGGACTTAGGTCGAGGATGACCCAGATAGAAAAGAAGCAATCAGATTCTTTGTCGCGGTATAACTGCGCGCCATCAATTGAAAACATAAGAAGAATGTCATCTTTATTGATTTGACCTGCAAGAAATGCACTCAAGTATTCTGTACTGTGAAAGATATCCTTGTAGACGGGGATTATGCCACCAGTGTTCCTGAGTTTCTTGACAATTTCCTTGGTCTTGGAGACTCGGTAAAGCATCTGCTCAGCTCCTTCACGTGTTCACCAGAGTGCTTGCAGCTGAGGACCAAGAGGGATTGTGTAGAATTGTCTTCTTGGTTTTTTGGATTTTGTCTTCTGGGAGGGGCGCTCAACTAGTTCAGCATCAGAGTCAAGATCACCTTTGTATCAAGAGGTATTGCATTTTGAATTAGGACATTTGTTGAGTGATGCGAATGGCCCAGTATAGGCAATACAGCCATTGATACACATATCTGTTCGGATTTGTGTTACACCTGTAAGTCGCTCAGCTTTAGCACAGACAACCTCGTATGAGTGGATAAAGACAGGTGGCTGGAGCCTGGTCAATGCCTTCTGGACACCACAATACATCTGTTCCAAGCTGCTGATTAATGATAAGAATATGTCTAGTGAAACAATTGTTATCAGATCCATCGACTCATTCTCAGATGGAGGGTTTTGAATTAAATTGAGCTGCTTTGGGTCTTTAATGTCGTCTTCAAGCGTTGCATTCCGGATATCCTTTATAAATGTCTGCGCAAGTTTGAGCATCGGGTAGGTAGCTTCTGGGAGAGGTTCTGTGTTGGCATCTACAGGGACATGAGGCGGCATGCTGTCATCAGAATGAGTAGTGTCATGCTCTTCCTCTTCATTTATAGACATTTCTGGGTTGTGTTCATCAGATGTATTTACTTCATTCCAGTTGTCTAGGTCTGTGAACATATCTGGATTCGGGTTAAATCCCCCATGGTTCAGGTTGTCTTCGGATGGACCAGGAAATGGAAAATCCTGGTTGCCAATGTTGCTGATACTGTCAGAATCGCTTTCTGATGCTGTTTGACAAGGGGGGGATGCTTCTGGTGACGGAGGATCGCTTGGGGCTGGTTGACCCACAGTAGGACCAGTAATAATCTTGTCCTGTTGTTAGAATTAAATGTATGCATATAAAAACTATGCTACATACCTTTTTTGCCTTGCCCTTTCGTATGCATGGTGGGCTATCCAAAACGGAGTGAGGGTATGGCCTTCTGGCCACCTGCTCATACTCTAATTCGTGCTCGTGGTCTTGGTCTCTATTTCGCTCTTTCTTGTGCCGGCGCCACATCCTCAGACTGACTTCTTTGCCAGTTTTGCAGTACTGGGAGCAGGTACACCAGTGGCTGATAGGATTTGACAATTCCCCATTCATTTTCTGAGGTTTCTGGGCACTGCAAACACTTGTGGGAAAATATGTATATTCATCTCAAAGTTGAATTACAGTGGGTTGTAGCTACACGGAAGGAAAACGATAGGAGCGGCTGGGAGCGGCTGGGAGTGGCTGGGAGTGGCGTGAACTACATGCCTCGGCCCATAGCATCCAGTGACAGATTTGGCAGCCAATGGCAAACCTGAGCATGGATATTTGCTCCTTTGTCCAAAAGTAGCTTGACCACTTCAACATTGCCTTGATATGATGTAGCCTGTAAAGCATTCCCATATTTTCCACCCTGAGCATGGACATTTGTTGGGAGGCAAGCCGACCAGCCGTAAGGTGGAGCCAGTTACAATGAGACTGAGACATCCACCATACATATATAGAGGTCACATAGTCACACAAAGAATAAGAGGTGTCTCATCTTGGGCGCCCACACCCATGTGCGAGTATACCGCTGACTACCAATGTAACTTAACAGGTTATGGGCCCCAAAGCCATCTTTGCACTCAACCTTTGACTTGCTCACCAATCATTGACATCCTACGCTATCTTGTCAACCCCTGGTACACATCTATCTATCTGAGACACTTTCACCGCTCTCGCATCCTCCTGTATTTTTACTATGGCAACTACAATAGAGACTCCTACAGTCTCTAATACCTCTGGTGACATTCCCAGTATCCCATTGATCAAGATGTGTGAAGGAGCCATTACCAAAGTTACTGGTGATGGGCTCACCGGTCCCAATTGGGTAACTTGGTGCGTTCATATGCTGTCTCTTCTTGATATGTGCGAAGTACAAGGGTATGTTTGTGGCCTAATCCCGGAACCAAACAAAGATGAGGACCCTATTGGCCACGGCAACTGGAAAAAGAATGACAGCTATGCTAAACATCTTATCATGCAAAATGTAGGTGACAAATGTATCGTACACATCCAATATGGGTCGACGTCCTATGTCACCTGGAAAAACCTGGAAGCCATCTACGAGGACAAAAGCCAGGAGACCGCCATCACCGTTATACGCAACCTATGGCACACTACTGCTGAAGAAGACAATGATATTAGCGAACACCTTACCACTCTCAAAAAGTACTGGGAACGGCTAAATCTGGTGGACAATAACAACTTCAAGATTCCTGAAGTTCAATTTAAGATTGCTATCGTCTCCTCCTTACCACCATCCTGGGACACATTTACATGGCCATACATTAGTATTCGTAAGGGTGAAACTGACCCCAAACTACAGGCCACATCCCAGGAACTTATCAGTGTTCTTAAGGAGGAATATCCACAACGATTACGATGAACAGGTAAATTGACGAAACAAGAAACGGTCCACCAGACAAGCAGTCCCCAACTCCCACTCACGAACCGTATTCACGATAGCGAGCGCTGTGGCCAATGTGGTATGTGTAACCATAAAACCACTAACTGCAGATTTCTTGGCCAAAATAAATGCACAATCTGCAGTAGATTCGGCCATAAGCCTGAAGATTGCTATGCGAAAAAGGGGAAGAACCCCAAGCGACGACGGGAAGGTATGAATGTTAAAGATGATAAAAAGGGGAAGCGGCCTACCAAACGGCCGAAAACAGAGGAAACGAACCAAGGAGAGGAGCAGGGAGCAGATGATAGTGATGAACATATTGTATTCACTCTCGGAGAATCGGAACCATCATATACGACATCCAATCCTTTTGAGAGTAATGAATTCTTTAATTTTGATGATATGAATGTAACAGATGCTGAAGCAATCAATTCACGACTGATCTATTATGATTGGTTAGCTGACAGTGCAACGACCTCACACGTCAGCAATAGACATGATGCCTTCATGACATTCCACCCGTTAACTGATACAATAGTATCAGGAGTAGGGAATGTCAAAGCTAAAGCTGAAGGCCGAGGTACAGTTGAACTGAGATCAGTGCGCAATGGCTGCAAATTTATTCTTACACTCAAAGACGTCCTGTATATCCCATCAAATCGAAACAGTCTCATTTCATTGGGCAAATGGGATAAAGCCGAAGGGCGTTATATTGGCAGCTGAGGAGTGCTAACACTCATCACCCAAGATGGCATTTTGGTAGCACAAGGTACCAAAGTGGATAATAACCTCTACTGCATGCAAGTTACCATTTGCAAACCTAACACAAACCTATGCGGCAAAAATACTGTTATTCCACAAACCTTCTTAGCTGAAGAACCAGCACAAAGTTGGGAAACATGGCACAAACAATTTGGCCATATCAGCTACACCGGGCTGCAATGCATGCTTGACAACAAACTTGTCAATGGTTTCAATGTGGATATATGAACATCTAAACCTGATTGCATAGCATGTACTGAAGCCAAGCAATCCATCAAACCATTTGGTCCTCCCACCAACCGGAAAACATCACCAGGGGAATTAACCCACATTGACCTATGGGGCAAATATGACCTTGCATCTACAGTGACTCAAAAAAGTGATTCAATGTTTGGTACTTTTGGACTGTTTATGGAATAACAGAAAAACAAAGACAAATAAGGCTAAGTGCTAAGGGACAAAATGAAACTATTACATCAGGGCTACATATCAATAATAAAATTATGTAATTAGGCACAGTATCCATGGAGATATAGGCAATTTAATCTGATGCATCATTGAATCACTTTTTTGAGTGTGTATGAGAAATATAAGAATTGACTATTCTAGTACTTTGTATTGCCCCCCTTGGCTTTTATCACTGCTTCCCCTCTTCTAGGCATGCTTTCAATCAAGTTCTGACACACCTCTGGCTCTATATTATTCCACACCTCTGCC
>QFEO01005323.1:0-14074 GCA_003316615.1 Amanita pseudoporphyria | reverse complement strand
TTACCGGTCGCATGTGATTCAATTATCGGATATTTATAAGCAACAATCCCCCAGGGCGCTTTGACAGACCGAATTATCAACAAAAATGTCGTTACAATCATCTACATCTGCGGCCAAGGCAAACATTCTCCAGAAACATGACGATGATGTAGTCATTGTTTCTGCCATTCGCTCGGCGGTTACCAAGGCATGTTCTGTCTCATTCAAAATGCACTGCTTTCATTGACCTCGTGTCAACTGATAGGGTTCCAAAGGTGGCTTCAAGGACACGTCCCCAGAAGTGATACTTTCGAATGTTCTTCGCGCTGCATACGAACGTGTCGGTTTGGACCCCAAACTCATTGACGACGTCTCGGTTGGAAACGTTCTACCACCTGGCGGAGGCGCGAATCAAGCACGCATGGCTGCTCTTTACGCTGGAATCCCCCATACATCACCGATTAATACCATTAACCGCCAATGCTCATCCAGTTTGACCGCAGTCACTCAAATCGCAAATGAGATTCGCGCGGGGCAGATTGACATTGGTATTGGTACGTCCGTTGGTTGTTTTTTCACAGTGAAGAGTATTAATAATGGTAATGAAAAGGTGCCGGCGCCGAATCTATGACAAAACATTACGGTCCAACCGCACTGGGGTCCGTTGCGGAGGAACTCCTCGTGAACAAGGAAGCTGAGGACTGCCTCCTGCCAATGGGCATAACATCCGAAAACGTTGCAAAGGACTTTGGCATCACTCGTGAAGAGCAGGATAGATTCGCTGTTAAATCATTTGCAAAGGCTGCCGCTGCGCTCAAGGCTGGCAAATTCAGGGACGAGATTCTTCCCATCAAAACAAAGATAATCGACCCTAACACGAAGAAGGAAGTGGAGATTGTCGTCGATATGGACGATGGTATCAGAGATGGCGTCACCTACGAGAGTCTCGCCAAATTAAAGCCAGCCTTTACCAAGGATGGCTCTACTCACGCCGGTATGTCCGTTTCCTCATGCCATTATTAATTATTGACCTCGTGGGTACTGCACAGGAAATGCATCTCAAGTGTCAGACGGTGCTGCTGCCGTGCTTCTTACAAGGCGTTCTGTTGCTAAACGCCTCGGCCTGCCGATCATCGGTAAATTCGTCACTGCCGCTACTGTTGGTGTTCCCCCAAGAATTATGGGTATCGGACCTGCAGTTGCGATTCCCAGAGTTCTCGAGATGACAGGGCTGGACAAGGACGATGTTGACTTCTTTGAAATAAACGAGGCTTTCGCTTCGCAAGCTGTGTACTGTGTGGAGAAGCTTCAAATCCCATATGAGAAAGTTAACCTCCACGGTGGTGCGATTGCTATTGGTCATCCTCTCGGATGCAGTGCGTCTACTTTATTGTTCCACGTGTTTGCAGTGCTGATTATGTCACAGCTGGTGCCCGGCAGGTTGCTACAGGGCTTAACATTGCCAAGCAATACGGACACAAAGTGTTCGTGACGAGCATGTGTATGGGTAGTGGCATGGGTATGGCCGGAATTTTCGTGAACGAGCAGTGAGAACCCCGTTTTCTATTGAGTACAGTACATGCAGACCTCCACGGATCTATGTTACAACGGTAAATTTATATGACATTCGATGCCGCGAAACTGAGTGTGTCATATGGGTGATATGATGTTTTTGACATTTGAATTGATATCAATCACAAACAGCGCGCAGTAGTCTCATGGCCTCTCAGAGCACAGCATGCTGAGGACACCAAAAGTAGCTTTCACTTCATATATGCTAAAAAGGATATGTTGCTGGCACTAAACAATAATTATAAGGTTGTCCACGCGGATCTTGCATGAGCAGAACGTGTATTTCTAAGTAAATAAACACCAGATGTATGTGATTCCCTTACGGGCCGTTGACCCCACTGTAAATTACTATGGGTCACGATCTTGGGAGGGAGCGATTCGTTCTACCCTGGGGATTTCAAGTCCCTCCATGTATAGAGACCAAGGAAGAACCCAAATAAGTCCAGAGATGTAACTTTCGTATGGAGACGCTCACGGCTGCTTCCTTTTGTAGTTAGGGACGGCCAGGTGCACGGACCACATGGTCGTTTAAAACTTTGATGCGAGAATCTCCGACTTTTTCCTTACAGTCACCTCGTCATAACCTATTGAATCCGCGAGTTTCGCATGTGCGGAATTTGCACGAGTAGGTAGACGAGAAGAGCGACTTGGTCCGGGACTGGGCATGCCGTTCGATCGACTTCTTTTTCGTACTGAACGAGTGGCTAATCTGTTCTGGGTACAGTTTGGGCCGAATATGACTAGTTTTACATTTTCATGACCGCGCGAAACGGGAGATTTGGGAAATTCTGAAAATGAGATCAACTCTCATTTTACATCCGAACCACCGAGGGGCGCCACACTGCTGGTTAGCAAGGTGCAACATCATATCCAATTTTGTGTTACTAGGAATATATTCGGCAACATGCAAGGAACTTCTTTGCTTCCGAGTCGGGCATGACAAGCTTAGTTGTTGAACCTGACGGCAATCCCTTACTTAACTCCGAAAAACCCAGCGACCTGTGCAGGCCTCGCGTTCATCGATAACGGTGGTGAGCTCCACAGCCAACCCAAATGAGTTTATCGGAGAGTTGCACGTCCAATCAATAATTGGTAGACAGGCCTAGACACCCGTAAATGTAGGCCACAAAGCAATGACGAACAATGTGTATGTGGTAGGCGTGGTGTTGGCCGCGTGCATGGCCAACGGCGTACTCCTGTGACCCTTGTATAGAGAACGTCAGAGAGCAGGTTGTGGATGGCCGTGATATGCTCGGATATGGGATTGACCGTCAGCCAGCTGATGTCTTCTCGATCTCGAGGTTGGCCGGCTTCCGCGCTCAATCTGTGGCACCATCCAACCGCCACCGTAAAGGAAACTCGCACCGGATATAAGGAGGACAACCCGGCAGGGCCCGATAGTGTGTAAGTAACCATAACGCCGTCAAGGTTACTCATTCAGACATCACTGACAGCAATCCGTTCCAGACTCATTTGTGCGAAACCGGAACAAAGGCCGAGGACACTGTAGCATACATGCACTGTCAATGATCTATTCAGGTCCCCTAGCCATTTAACCATCCGTGATTTCGCGCTGTAACGCCGGCACTTTGGCTCGTTCGATACGTTACAATTTGGGTCACGATCCATTTTGGTGCCGGAAATATTAAGGCATTGGTGAAACTAGTCTTCTTTAGATGGGTGTCCCTTTTTGGATGTGCGTCTGCCTTCAATTTCGCTGAATAGGCCATAAGAGCCCCGCAATGTGAATTCCGTATGCTCGCCTCATCTCATGCCCTTTAAACCGTATATCTACTCTCCCTACAGGCTAAACACTAACAACCTCCGTACAACCATCGAGGACCCATCCCAACGCTGGGGACACCCAGAACTACGTTCAACATTCAATGGCGTCACCGAGTCTTCCGTCTTCAGGAAGCGTAGCGAATCACCCTCAGATGCCTCTGCCATCGATTCGCCAGCTGCACCCATATTTGCCTCCAACAGGTATGTCGCACTCTGCAGGATTGCCTGGACCAATGGCAATGGTGCACGGTACGAGCCACTTGAACTACTCTGTGCATGTTCCTCACGTCCCTTACCAAGGACAACCGCATTTCCCAGCACAGCGAAGGGACAGCGCTACGTACGCCGTTCCTGAGTCTGAAGTGGACGAATTAGAGCAACAAGGACCTCCGAAGAAGAAGCGACGGAGGCAAGCATTAAGCTGTACAGGTAATCTATACTCCTAACAGCCGAAAATAAGCTGATGACGATATTGTTACACGTTTTGGTTATTTCTCGTCTTATCAATGTATCATCTCTGCTCATGGCGATACTCGGCCGAATCCACATGATGCATCGTCTTGGTGTCCATCGCACGCGGAAATGACTTTTATAGAATGTAAAAGGCGCAAGATCAAGTGTGATAGGTAGGCTGACCTAAAGGCCCGCCCCGGTCGCCGAGGAACTACAGGAAGCTGACTTCAACTCCTTCTTTGATGACAGATCACAACCATGCGCGCCTTGCTCGCGCCGAGGAGAGCACGCCAAGTGTCACTGGCACGTCGTGGAGCCTGTGTAAGCTAAAGCTTGCTTTAACGTTACAACCAAGGATGATTTCCTCTTCTTATTGATGGTTATTTTTTTTTTTTTTCGTCCGTTTTACCAGGGAGAAATATGTGACTAGGCAAGAATTTGATGAACTCAAAGCACGTTTTGACGACCTCACCGCACTTGTGCAACGCTATCTACCGCTCAACTCTCCGTCTCGTCAAATGAGTCACCATCACGTATCACCAGCTATCCCGAGTGCCTCAGCGCCAGAGGCTGTGCGCTCATACCACCCAAATTACTCTGCCCATCGGTCCGTACAATCGACGACGCAGACTTACCATACTGCTCCTTTGTCTTCACCGTCACCCCAGGCACCCCAACCACCTGCACAAAGGCCGGACAGGATTCATAGCCCGCATCTCCGATCCCCCATTGGCACCCATGTCATAAATACTGTTTCGCCCCCATTAAATCTGAGATCCCGCTCTCCGATATCATCATCACTGAGGCACAAAGTGACAGATGTCTCTGACATTGTAGCTGCCACGACTCCGAGTGGCAGCAACAGCAGTGTTAATACAAACCACTCCACAAGACCGCTCAGTCCAGCCCCAAAAGGTTCCCTACCACTATCACTCGCCTCGATCACATCGCCTTATATCGTTCCCGAACCTCAGCAAAAAAACTACCGCGCGCGGATGCTCAAACCAGGCGAGCGTCCGCGCACCCTGTTCGCGAACCTAAACGACCTGGCAGTTTTTCCACTAATTCAGTTGGCAATCCACGCGTTTCTTCCCCTTCTGGTCCTCCTTCACTCCTCGCGCCTTATGGCGGCACTACTGCTGACAAGAGTGCCGGCGAGGGCCAGGGGGGTGACCTGTCAGGGAGGCCTTCATCCGGCCACGCACTTAATGCCGCGCTAACGCCGTCACACTTCTCCCACCGGACACCGCATGCTACTCGCGGGTATGATTCTGACGTGCTGTCACGGCGGGAAGCAAGGCGATAAAGCGATCATCCGGCTCATTTCTCTCCAATGACATCTTTTTCCGATTTTTTCACCTCTTGGCATAACCTCCTTGACCTCACCAACGAGCAGAACGCGCGGCGGCCATGACGGAGGTTCACACATGCCCTAGGCACACGGCAAGGAACCAGAACATCCCCTGAACGGGATTTTTTTTTCTTTTTTCATCAGATTTCATCTATTCCCATCGTATTCCAATACTATGCATATAATTCACGCCACCCACCAGAACAATCAAACACGCAGGGTCGCGCTCTTCCGTGTCTACAAGTGCCTTGGTTTCCCTATATTCTTTGAACATGCTTGTTGCACAGCTACGATCAATATCAGCATATAAACTTGGCCAATCACGTCACGGGTATATATAACCCTATGTCTCTTTTCAATGCACCCGGCGGCGTCTTCTTTCTTCACTCGGACATACCTGACAATGCCATGCAGGATCAACATGGAGGGTTCGTGTGTCCGTGCCTGTGGCGATGACGTATGTGGCGGTCTACCCGACAATATAAACTTCCGGAAGATATATATAATCTCGGTATGTCATGGCATGCGGTCCGACTGCAGCTGGAGCACGCCATCCGTCTTCTGCAACATATGACACCTGTGTCGCATGCTACATGCCGCATACGGTTAGGTCCCAACGACGGACATTGATCTCCTTTATAAATAACGTTCCGTTCTTTTACTTTCATTTCAAGTCTATTATGAGTAAATCATGTCTGCACTTGCCCGTTTTTTTTTCCGTGTTCCGTTTTATCCCCTTCCCTATGGCAATAATTATAAAATTAATGAATGCGAACCCTCTACCCAGCTATGCACTTATTTTTTTCCTCCCCTTCTACCTACCATATATACCGTTCACTAATTAAGTAATGATCGTTACGACTATTGTCCGTCTAGGTGATAACGATACGAAGATGATATGTTCATCCGGGATAACTTACTCCCAGATGAGCTTTCCATTGTCGTCAACACTGGCTGTCATGCCGCCACTGGGTTTCTTGCCAGCGCCCTTTGAGATCTGCTCCATCATCCTCATGTTTTCGAGTTGCCGCTTATGTTTAGCAAGTGCCGCCAAACGTTGTTCCTCCGTTTCTGCTTTTGCAGCTTTGGTTGCCTCGCGTTTCTTGGCATGCTGACGCTGTTTTTTCGTCATCGTCCCGGGCAGTTTCTCGCTTTGCGACGTAGTACCTCTATCACCTGCTCCACCTGCACTCGTACCAGCAGCAGTAGTGACCGGTGAGGAGGCCCGGTCGGATCCTAAGAGATGCCGAGTCAGGTAAATCTAACGCCGAATATGAGCGAACCGCTTACGCGATCGTCGACTTCTAACTACTCCCCATCCGTCTTCTTCACCATCAGCATCGTGCCCTGCACCCTCCTCAATATGCACGTCTTCATAATCGGCCCATGAGAACCCGGCCACGGGTTTTTCCCCCGGCAACGGCCGAACACGCACTACACGTGTCAGGGTCGGAAAGTCTGGCGTCTCCAACATGCTAGAACAAAAAGGAAGAATTGGGATTAGTTATGTCCTCATTTATACTAGTTATTGTTGAGAAGAATAAATTTAGTTTTACTTACTCTTCTACGCCTGTCTTCCTTGGTTTAAAAAGGATTCTTTCAGCCAGGGTTTTTCTATGCGTGTTAGTGCTAGCGTTAGTATTTGGGTTGGTGCCACTGCCGTCATTAGAACTCGATCCCCTCGAGGCTCGGACATAAGGGCTTCCCAAGCCTAAATCCTGAGTCGGAGCTTCTTCTTCTTCGTCCTCTGTGGCTTCCACACGCTCCACTACAGGCGAAGAAGACGGATAGCCATCATCGGTCATAGAAGACACTACACCAATATCACTCATTGTGAGCTCTGCTGTGCTCGTGGCTCGGGAAAGTTGAGTGACGCCGGAAGTAGTCCTGTTCGGATGGTCATGCCGGCCCCCGCGACGAACGTGCGTCCATGAGCTGTCCGTATCTGGGTAGGCTTGTTGATACTGCGATTGTTGTTGTTGTCGTCGTTGTCCTGATAGATAGCTGGAACCCGACTTGGACGACCCGGAGGGATGCTGAAACTGTAATGGCCTTGAGCTGGACAAGGACAAGGACGTCAAGAAGGGCTTCGCATCGTCATCATCATCATCGTCCTCTGCTGATGACGTATCGCCTGGAATCAAAGTATCCTTTAACTTTGATCCACGGGGTGCTGTTTTTAATCCTTTACCCCGTCCCCCGGTGTCTGTTGCCGGTGGAGCAGTGTCATCCGCGGCGGCGGCGGAGGGCTCTCCTGATCTCGAGGCCTTGGAGGAAGAGGAAGGACCAGTTGTACTAGCATTAGGCGGAGCTGAACTCGATGCCAAAGACCCAGCGCCACCAGTTGTAGCATCTTCCGAAGCAGACTTCTTTTTCTTTTTTGGCTTTTTAGACTTGCTTCTGGAAGTAGAAGCTGCGGACGGTGGGAGTGGATGAGCTTCGCTGGGAAGTGTGGATGGTGCGTTATCGTCACCACCACCACTACTACCACCATTCGTCTGGACTGTACCAGGATTGGCCGCTGCTCCCGGAGATGTTGACAAGGCCTGCTTCGACTTGCTTTTCTTTGGCTTGCCTTTGTCAACGGCAGCAGGAATAGAAGAGCCTGTGACGAGGACATCGAAACTTCCTGGAAAAACTTGTGCCGTTGACGGTGACGTTGACAATACCTTTGAGTCGACGGCATCATCGGTAGCACCGGATTTCTTGCTGTTCTTCTTTGATTTCTTCTTCTTTCCTCCCTTCTCTGTAGCTGTCTCTCCTCTAGTGGACCCCACATCCTTAGCCTGGTTTGCCAACTTGGTCACACCATATCCCAGCGCACCAGCAACGGCCAGCGTCCCTGCAGCAACAGCCGCTCCCTCGGATGATACAAGACTCTGCACGGCACCCATTATTCAAATTGAGATTAAGTAGAATGGTCGGGTATATGATATCTGGGCTGGTGTAATGCAAAGAGTGAGAATGTTGGCTGTCGCACACGTCGTCGAGTATTATTAGTACGGTCCAAATGAGGTAATGTAAACAAATCCAAATAACGCGAGGACGCGTCCAACGTAAAAAAGTACGGTATTGCAATAATGCCATATGTACATGCGCAATGATAATGAACTCGTAACATACTCTGTATCGTCATTATATTATGAACCGCGACGTGGATTAAAACCTAGCCTTGCATTAATATCGTGAAGCTTGAAGCGCACATCGCAAGCGAACGGCAATGAAAGAAAAAAAGAAAGAAACAGAGTGTCAGTATCCCTTAGGGTCTTCTTCTCCCTGGGCCATACTGCCTCCTAAATCTTCATGCAACCCCTCTCTCTCACTCAGAGATAAACTGACAGCCGACATCCTCATCGACATTTTATCCGACAACAATCCATCCTCATCCGCATTCAAATATAGCGTCCCACCCGCACGCTCGCTTCTCTCCAACAGTGTCTCCCACTTTTCGCGTCTCCATTTTTGTTTTTCATCCTCCACCGGGGAATTGTTTGTGGTACCAGTATTCTCCAGGATAGCGGTGTCATTCGTTGCTGGTGTGGAATTCTCGCCGGCTGTCGACCTAAGAGATCCCTTCCTCAACAACTTGCGGCTCCCGCCCTCTTTATCCCTATCACTTTCCCTGCTATTCCTAGTAATCGCAGAAAGAGAAGGCCTCTTGGGACTCCTCGCGGGTCTCACAGGCGGTGGAGGTGGCGGTGGAGGTGGCGGCGAATCCGACCCAGACGGAGCCACGATCCCAAGCCCGATCCCACCGGAAATGCTCAGCTTTCTCAAGAACGTATTAAGCGCTCCCTGTCTCTCCCCCTCCGCGTCTCCGGGCCCTGAAATGAACCCCGGTCCAGGAGATGAATACGACCTCGACATAGATCCAGGTCTAGTCGGAATCGGAATCGGCAGATAATGACCTTGACCTCTCCTGCTCGATAACGAACTAGACATCGACGAGGTGGAAATTGACATCGGAAGTGTTCGATGTGGTTGTAGGTTCAACCCTGATCCTGAGTCTGATCTGGATCCTGGCCTCGAGCCAGTTCCCGAGGGTGACAAGGAGCCTGAGGCTAGACTTGATATCGACGGCGACACTGAGCCAGGCGTAGAAATGGAGGTACTTGCACGGATAAAATTCGGAGCGGAAACGGGAACAGACCCTGGGTCCTCCATTCTCTCCATCCCATATTGCCTTCCTACGACCCTCCCAAACGTTGACAAGGCAGGTGTGAACAATGTCTGTTCCCCAGGACTTGATGATAGTGGGCTGGGACTCTCCGCCCATCCTGATCCTGATCTCGATCCCGATCGAGGTGGAGTAAAAGGCGGTGAGGAAGGACCGAATCGCGGAGTCGAAGGCAAAGGCGACGACGAAGTAGAACACGAAGCTGATTCATGGCCAGCAAGGGTTAACAACCGACCTCGTTCCCCTCCGCTACCAACTCTCTCTTTCTCTCTTTCCTTGCCCTGACTATACAAACTGTCCTTATCTGCTCTGTCCACTGGTACCCGCTTCCTAGGCGGAAAAGGCAACGAAGGCAGCTCGACTTCGGGCGATCGAGCGATGGCTATGTTGCCCATGTTCCATTCTTCATTCGTACTCGCGTTGGTACTATTTCGACGAGTATTCTGAATGGGCACAGGGAGTGAGAGATGCATCTTAGTACCCTCATCGTTCGTTTGTTGCGTGAGATAAGTCGGGACAGGCGCGGAGGTAGAGGTAGACATGGAAGAAGAACGACCAGGTAAAGCAAGGTATAATCCTGCCTTTAAACTCCTTCCTTTCGAGAGGCTTTTCGAGTTGGCATTGTGTGCTGGGCGGCTGACTCCATTATTATCGTCCTTGCCCCTGCTCTTGCTTGGTGATTCTGGGAAGGGCACACTCCGCCTTTCCGTTTCGTCACCCACGGACACTGTCGTGGTCGTTGTAACCAAAACGCCGATGCGCTCTCCTTTCAAAAGTTCTCCAGGCGGAACGATATGTTTCGCCAAAATATTAGGTGACACTGGTGGAACCGGCACCCGGCCATTGGTAGTGTTATTAGCGTTATTATTCGTATTGTTTTGTTGTTGGTGATGATATTTATTATGTTGCTGTTGTTGGTTACGATTCTGTTGTTGGCTAAATAGACTGCTATGATTGTGATGATCTCCTAATGACGAAATGGACGACCGTCTACTCTTCGTACTCGCGCGCATACTATGCGACTTCTCCGTTCCATGGATTATGCTCTCATTGTAAGACCCTGCGAATGAATCAGGGAGGAAAGAGCTCGCTGTTCCTGGGCGCAAGGGGAGAAGGACTTTGCTCTGGCCCGAGGGCGTCTGATGGGAGCTCGATAGCATGGGTATATGTCCCGATCCAAATCCGAATACAGAACTAGAGATGGACGCAGAGGTCGATGGGCGCCTTCTGAGGAGGCCAACGGAGGATATACGGTGTAATATTTTCTTTTGAGGTGTTGTTGGTGACGAGGGTAGAGATATGGGAGATGATGCGGATCTGTCCTTTTCCGTTCTTCTTTTCTGGCTCGTGTAGCCATGGATGTCCGGGTTGATCTGTGTATGTCAGATAGTTTTGTGGAGGGAAAGGCGTGGTACTAACATGAGTTTGGAGACCATGCCCACCTTCGCTCAAAGTAGAAACAGGACTAGCAAATGGACGCAAACATTGCAGGTCTTTAGGAAGAGCAGGAACAGGAGGTGGAGCATCTCGGTCCCGATATCGGTCGTACGGGTGTGAAGAAGCAACATGGGGAAAGGATTCCTCGCTGCAGTTTGATAGTTGTGCTTGTGTTTGTGATTTGGAGGGAGAGTGGAAATGGTACTTGTCTCGAAGTCCGCCTGTGCTGATGCGTTTCACGAGTTTCCATAGTTTATTGCGTGGGGGAGTAGAGACGGGCGTAGGATGGTTTGGATTGGAATACGAAGGCGAAGGGTCCGCAGAGGAGACGGACGGGCGAGGCTTGATGAGTTTCCTAGGTAGCCTGTCGCTGTCAATGGAGCTGGGCGTGCCGGGGGTGGGCGTGCCAGGCAGGGATGATGGGTGGTGCCTACGGTCGACCGAGATGCGCATGGAACGGCGACTGCGCACCTTCTTGATTCGCTCTTTGCCTGGCTTGGGATCCGGTTCAGTGCTGCCTGAGCCTGAGCGGTCTGAAGAGCCTTTGGGAGTCGAGTCCGTGGATGGTGAGCCCGTCGTTGAGGAGAGAGATTCGCTGCCCCGTCGCCAGCGGCTGGACACCTTCCTCGTTAACGTCTTGCCCAGGCCCGCAATCACCTTGTCCTTAGTCGTGGCGTACGACCAGCTTCTGGCGTTATTGGCCCATCTGGCGCCGTCCGCACTGTCGCCTGCCGCCGGCGAGCCCGGTGGCGAGAGCGACTCACGTAAAGCGGGGCGCCTGCAGTCCATAACTCGGTTTTATGTTATGACTTGAACATATACATAAGTAGAACGGCTGTGGTGTCGCCTATTTCCACGCCGCCATCACCATGGCCCTGCCGCTTTCTATCCCATCACCCCATGTCAAGCCCACAGACGACAAGGCTGCCCAGCCCACCATCGGCCTCATTGGCATGGGGGCCATGGGCCGCATGTATGCACGCGTACTGAGCAATGCTGGTTGGAAAAAGTGAGGATGCCTTTTTGACTTGGGTGACTGGGTTCTTACTCGGCTTAGGATTCATGTCTGTGATCTGCCCTCCAAATACGAGGACCTCAAGCGCGAATACGCCGGCACTCCTGATGTCGTTGTACTACCTGATGGCCATGCCGTATCTAGAGCGTCTGATTTTATCATTTACTCTGTTGAAGCCGAGCACCTGGGTAGTGTCGTCCAGCAATATGGACCCTGTGCGTCTTCCACCGCTTGTACAGTCTATGGATAACCCCTCACTGTTGACGGCAGCTACGAAACTCCATGCTGTCGTTGCTGGCCAGACGTCTGTGAAAGCTCCTGAGCAAGCCGCGTTCGAGAAATGCCTCCCAAATGATACCCATATCGTCTCATGCCACTCTTTACATGGGCCCACCGTTTCACCCGTTGGCCAGCCTCTGGTATGTCCTCACTCACCTATGTTCACTACTCCAGATCTGATTCGTACTCGTAGATTCTCATCAGACACCGCGGCCCACCAGAAGCACTCACTTTAGTGGAAAACATCCTCCGCTGTTTCGGATCGCGATACGTCTACCTGTCTTACCAGGAACACGATCTCGTCACCGCCAACACCCAAGCTGTCACTCATGCAGCCTTTCTGAGGTACGCCGCTCTCCGTCCGCTATTACAATTCTAATTGCCCGAGTAACAGTATGGGGACTGCCTGGTCAGCATCCTTGTCTTATCCTTGGGAACAGGGACTCTATGTCGGAGGGCTAGAAACTGTTAAAGTCAACCTTGCCCTTCGGATATACTCTAACCAGTGGCATGTCTATGCCGGGTTAGCTATACTGAACCCCAGTGCGGGTGTTCAAATCGATCAGTGGGTTACACGCTTAACTATGCATATATTCTAACTAGCGAACGACGTAGGTACGCTAAAAGCGCCACTGAACTCTTCAAACTCATGGTAGCCGGTGGAAACGGATCGGAAGAAGACTGTCGGACGCTTAAGGAACGTGTAGAATGGGCTCGGAAAATCGTATTTGGGGATATGGTCAACGATAACGGATCAGGATCGAAGAGAAAAAGGAAGCGTCGTCCGATATTGCTATCCGAAAACGTTTTGGACAGGTTTAGTTTAGGCAAGCCAGCCTCAACGTCGCCAAGCTCGACTTCATCATTCAATCCCATCTCGGCTCCCCCCTCGCCATCTGGCCCACTCAACGCCGACACTGACGTCGTCACCCGACGACACGCCAGTACCATGCCCCCACCTCGGTATCGGCCTAATTCACACCTCTCTCTCCTCGCCATGGTGGACTCCTGGGCGCATCTTTCCATAAACCCTTATGCTCACCTCTCCCTTGCTGCGACACCTCTTTTCCGTCTCTTCCTCGGTGTAGCTGAGCACCTCTTCCTCTCTCCCTCTCTCTTGAGCACATCTATCCATTCCGCACTGTACGACACGTGGCACAGGGCGGATGATCTCGAGTTTGTGGTGGCTGCACGAGGATGGAGTCAGGCAATTAGTTTTGGAAGCTTCGAAGTGTATCGGAGGAGGTTTTCGAAAACAAGGGAGTTTTTGGAGAGCCGGTTTGAGGAAGGAGTAAAGGTTGGGAGTGAGATGATTAAGGCGGTGATGGAGACGGAGGTACAGCGAGAGAAGGAGGAGGGCGAGTGTTAGTCTGTGATCACGTGTCTGCCCAAAATGACCACGTGATTGCGACCGTGTAAAGACCACGTGACCGAAAGTAAATAGCGACCACGACCACGTGACTACGCGCAGGGTTTTGACCAGTCCACCATGTCGCGTCTCCCCCGCCTCCATTCGTCCCCAACAAACGGCGCCGTCTGCGCCCCAACAGCCGCCACGACCAGCTTGAAGCGCAAGGCAATGCATTCCGATGACGACGACGACGACGCGACCGAGGCAGCTGGCCAGCCTCGCAAATTACCCGCCATTGGAGTCAATCGGCCCATCCGGCCTTTACAAGCCTCGCGTGCTGCTTTGAACACATCCTCAGGTAACAACCGTTCTGCACTACCCAAGCCACAAACAAGAACCGTGACACGCGCACCTCCAACGACAAAACCACCAAGGGGGACTAGTGCACCTCCACCCCGTGCAGCACCTACCAGATCAACGATTAGAACAGCCGGAACGCGTGTTGTCTCTGGGCCCTCGCGTACCACAAGAGCTGCCGCCGCCGCCGCTGCTGCTGCTACTGAAGGCAAGCGTTCCAATGATCTACTAGCCGATTCAGATCGGTTGGCTGCAGAACGTGCCAAAGTCGCCGAATTACAAACGAACCAGAGCGCTCTATCTCGTGAACTGGCAGCT
>QFEO01005265.1:0-14483 GCA_003316615.1 Amanita pseudoporphyria | reverse complement strand
GCCTTATTTTACTTGCTCGGCCTGGACAAGTATGTCGCCCACTATTGTGTTTACTTTCTATTGAATTTGCCCTCCCCAAGGTCTTCCTTTGACAGCCTGAAAGGCTTGCCTTCCGTAAATCAAGACCCAGCGCAGACACAACAAAAGACTGAGGCCAGTCGCTCTAACTTAATAAGGCGCCTATGTGGCTGAAGTCGCATATAGGTAGATGAAACCATATCCAAAATCTATGCCAACATGTCTGCATGTCATATCAAGCAAGGCAATTGGAACCGTGCTATTGAAACAGCAGACAAGGTACAATCCCATGTTGGGTGGCGTAACTGTATACATTGAAAAGCTGTTTTTAGGCCCTTGGAAAGAACAGCAAAAACTACAAAGCCATGTTCCGTAAGGGTAAAGCTTTAGGAGAACTGGGTTTCTTTGAGAAAGCACAGAAAATATTGGAGCAATTGAAAACCGAAAGCGCTACAGGTTGCGTGTAATCTTTTATGTGGTTGGTAGCTATTAAATCGTTAATGTTAGACGCTGCTGCTGCGGACGTGGAACTTGCGCGACTTCGGGCTATCGATAATGAACGCGATAGAGTGAACCGACAGAGGATGAAGGGTGAGAAATATATCCCCTGCCAGGGATCCGACTGAAGCTGCTTTAAAGGCTTTTTGAAGAAACAAGACCTCGCTCCCCAAGAATAAGGCGTCTCTTCTTAAACACAATCGGTCTTACTTGTTTTAATCGTGAAACGTACTATAGTTCCATCCCCAGAGTCGATTACAGCTGCAAATAGTTGGGACTAGGACAATGCCAGTAGTTTAAGTTAGTTTTGTAACCGTCGTCGCCACAAAATCGTTTATATCGAATTCACTTTCGGGCACCTTTACCACACCAGCCTTTTCTAAGACACTGGAATGCACATGAGTTCATAGATGATCCGACAATACACAAAGATGACCTTAGTGTGTCTTGAATGACCTTCCTCAATACCACAGTGCAATCTTCCGTATAACCCACAGTTTCGAGCCAAGCCAATGGAGGTGTCGGAAACAAATCCTCGAAGATGGTACTAATATCTCACCTTGATATCTTCTTCAGGATAACCGAATTTCTCCTTGATAAATTCAATGTCTTTGCCAGCACGACTTTCCTCTGTATCGAACTGCTGCACGTGTCTTGTAAGATTCTTCAGGAAATATTGAACGGCGTCCAAGGGCGCCCTCTCCGGAGAGGGATGAGCTGCGATTAACCATGATGGCCATGGCGTCGGTACAGAACCGATCTTTACCTCGTACATTAGCACCATTTGATGGACAATAAGACACTTTTTCCACTCACGAAACGAACTTCTCCTGCGTCGACGAAGGGCTTCGTGGTGAACCATTCCCACATAAAGGCACTCGTGGTGTCGTCATTGACAGAATTGATCAGACCACGGATGTCGTTGTTCACTGCAAGTGCCCGTAAGTAGGAAACTCGGCATGGCAGTGAAATGGTGAAACCTTGGAATTTGAGTTGATCCGTGCGCCAGCTTTGTTGAAGAGCCATGACATAGGCCATAGTTTGACTACCACTAAACGCAACTCCTAACTAAAGGATGGTGGTAAGTGAACCAACTTGCCTGCCATATCGAGATATGCCAAGGGTAGTTCCCTCAAGATCATGGATATCATTAAGTCTGCTGTTCTTCCCCGTAATCACGGCCCTGGGATTATGTTTAACTCCTGAAAAAACAACGCTTTGGCCTGCCATTACCAGTTAAGCGGAGTCGTAACGTAGCTCCCGACGAGTTTGTAGGCTTTGGATCCGTTGGCAATGCCCGATATCAGTGGATCGGTAAGAGCACTAGGAAAGGTAAACTGAATCGATAAATGGGACACTTGGATCGTACATGGCAATGTCTATCTCATTGTTTGTCAGACGTGATATGAGCTGTCCAGTCCCACCTTGGGTTTATATCAGCAAGACCAGTACTTGAATGATTAGTTGCTCACGTACTGGGACATTCAACTAAGGTGAATGTCGTCCCCTTGTCAATTTCGGCGTATTGAAGTAGTGGGGATGAGAAATGTTCCCGAACTGAGAAGCTGAGCTCATTTCTCTTCTGCAGAATAATATTTCGTACCATATCCTACTCTGAGCGGCATCTCTTGACGCGACTTGTCACATCGTGACGGGCGCGTCCCAGTAGCCATCCATTCACATGCCACTTGAACGCATCAGCGAATCGATCCTGAGACAATACTTTACTCATGTTGAGAGGTTGGATAACTATCTGACACATATTTTGCATCCTGACTCTGACTCGAATGGGGAACTTATGGGCCATGCCTTCCACCCTCGGGCTCAAGACTCGAAGGAATATTCAAATCTTCTTAACAGCTCTTTGGTAGCAGTAAGGGATAAAGAGAAATATGAAGGGGCTTTCAAAGCATATCAGCCTCCTATAGAAATGAACATGTTCCACGTGCGTAATGAAGGACTGCCGTGCTTGGCCGTTCTACTCACCTCGATCCAGATCATTGACAGAGCACAAGAGAGGCTATTGAAGGCCAGGATCACCGGACACATGATTACAGCTGGATATAGACTGGTATGGACAATTACATGTCCACAGATATGTCTCTTTCGCTTATCACTGCCGTAGTCTTCTAGTGGAGGTGACAAAGGAAAGCAGGGGATGGAACGTCTCGGTATAACCAATGATTATGTCAACACGATTATCACGAGCCTCCAAACTCCCGAATGGGATGCATTGTTGCAAAGGTGCGTCGACGAATGTTTGAATAGAATTCTTGTTGAGGTGCATGTCGATTTACCAACAGAATAGGAATTGATGCCATGATTCACTTGTTCACAGATGCTTCCATATTTGTTTCTCTGCCTAATGGCTGTTTCTGCCAAATGACCGGAAAATCTATTCTCCACTTGAAGGTGTCATCCAGCAATTCCAATGTTGAGAGGTCTACCGCAAGGAAGAGGACTTTAGAACCTGCCGCGGGGTGGGATAGGCCAGTCAAGCGTGTAAAAGTCCATGGCCAAAGTGAGCAGCCGCTCGCAGCACGGTGCGTCGTAATCTAGTTATAATTTCATGGCCAACAATAGTTGTGGAGATAGAAATGCGGCTGACATCGTCCTTGTGCGCCTGAAAATGTTTTACTCTCGGCCAACCTACGTAGCTAACCCGCGACGTCTCGCAGTGGGGTTACCACCAAGACGTAAGCATAACCCTATCTTATCCTCTGCAGTTGATGCACCCCTGCCACAGATTTTTTGAATCAAATTCACCCTTCGTTTACACGACCTGTCCGGGTAGATCCAAGTTCATATGTAGAACCTAACGTAAAGACGCAAGCTGAACATGCCAGACTGGCGGCCAAATACGTTTTCCCTAGACAATATGGCTTATCAAATGTCTTTAATGTTGGAACACTAGGCAAGAAATTCAACGACTATCGGAACAGTATTGATAGGGAAGGTGAAATTAAGGTAATGCCGTAGCCCTCTTATCTAGAGTTCTCTATTTAAGAATCTTTCAAGAGCAAAGGTCCCTGTAAAACACCGAAACGCCTCAAGGATATACTTCCAATGCTTGAACAGATGGTCTGGAAGCACGGGAAATGTGGCTATAAGCCGCTCCTAAACATTGCCTGTCCGTCTAAGGTAAGTTATATTTCCACAACGGCACAATCTTACCGACTGATTGCAAATGGAAGACCAACATCAAGAAACTGAACCATAGTGTAATCTTGGTGTGTTTTTAAATTCTGTTCATCAGCTATCACTTGTTTAATAAGGACGTAAGGAATTGTTGTCGGATCAATCGAGTGTATTGCCATCCCAGCCATCGTCGTCGGGACATATTACAGTACTATCCGACGGTGCCTCATTGCTTTCGTCTGGGTTGTCAGAAGCGAAACGACATGCTAGAATGAAGCCAAGATTTGCAGAATTCGTCTGCGAGTATAATGAGGTTCGTCATTCCAGCCATCACTAGTGGAAGACCATGATTCCTTAAATGGAACAGGTGTATCAGTATGTCGCCTTGGTCACAAAGTCTGTCATCCCAAATGCATTCTGGGGTTCAAAGCATAACTTCAAGCTTATTCTTCGTCGTCAGTGACGTCTCCCCTACCTGAATCACCTTGGCTAATTGAATCCTTATGCAAGACGTCAAGCAATTTATTTCTTGTCGTAAATATGAATCGCTATCGTTACATCAGATCCTTCAGGGATTCCAAACCTCCGATTGCGATTGGCTAGCACCTTCAGGAAAATTATTCAGACAGTACAGAATGCCTGTCACTGATGCGAGGAAACGCAGAGAGCTGCTGGAAGATTTCCTCTTCTGGTACTTTGATGGGTTTGTTTTACCGCTGCTGAAGGTCAGTGTCTCTTGAAAAAAAAAGGTAGCAGTGATTGACAATACCCAGACGACGTTTTATGTTACTGATTCAAGTGCATACCGAAACCGTTTGCTTTACTTCAGGCACGATGATTGGGGTGTCCTTTGCACTCCCTTAGTCGAACGTCTGACGTCAAGTACGTTCGTGAAATTAACTGAAGTCAGTTCATATTCATCATCAACCCTGCCAAGTTCTTATTTTTGACTTACGATTAAGGTCGAGGTAGCCGAAATTCTGAAGATGCGAAAACTCGGTTTTTCCTTCGTGCGGTTGCTTCCAAAAGAGACGGGCGTCAGACCCATCGTTAACCTTAGTCGACAAAGGCCTGTCTTTCGAGTGCGTTCCGTTTCCTCATACATTAAATCCTTACGGAATCTCCCAAGTTGAAGGGCCATAACCATACGCCACTGCGTAGAGATAACTTTTCGGGTTCATCGATCAACCAAGTGTTGCAGGCGACATTCCAGATACTCACATTTGAAAAGGCACGCGAATTAATAGGATGCACGGACATGAACATTGATTTGTACTCTAATTCTGCAGCAAAGAAACTCCACATTGTTGGGAGCGTCTATCTTTCGACCAGATGACGTATATGCTAGGCTGAAGACTTTCAAGGCTCGACTACCGCGCAATTCCGATGGTAGTTTGTGCGTTGCACGTCTCTGATGCCAATAGATATTCATCTCATAAACCAGGCCGAAATTATATTTTGTCAAGGTTGACGTCCAGGCTTGCTTCGATACCATCAATCAACGGGAGCTACTCAGAGTTATAGATAAGCTGATAACTGAGGTACGGCTTATTGATTGTTGCTGAATACATTACTTTTTGACCGTCGTGAATAGGACGTGTACATGATCCGGCGTCACGGGCAAGCTGGGATGTCAGCCGGGAGGGTAAAAAAGATCCTCGTTAGGCAAGCTACTGACGGTGTGTACACCCTTTATACTTACTAGGACGTGACTCATGCTACGTCAGAGGACCACTCCCATTTTCTGCAGTACGCCGTTGAACTGGCTCGTTCCCTCCGAAACGTTATTTTTGCTGACGAGGTTAGGGTAGCGTGAATTTTTAATTTTCCGATTAACTTTGCACAGGTTGTATATCCAAACGTTCCTAAGGATGAAATTCTGCAGCTCCTTCGAGACCATATAACGGACAACATCGTCAAGGCAAGTGACATGACTTTTCAGCGATGTGATTACTTACTTCTGGTAAGATTGGCAACAATTACTATCGTCAAGTGGTTGGCATACCCCAAGGATCCATTTTATCCTCACTACTTTGTTCTTTCTTTTATGGTGATATGGAGAAGAACCAGCTCGGTTCATGGACCGATGATCTACAAAGCGTAAGCCACATGCACAAATAACTCATTCCCTGACCTCAGTTTGGAATGAAAGATACTTTTTAGGCTGATAGATGATTATTTATACATAACGACGTCTCTACCGAAAGCCAAGAGCTTCTTGGACATGATGAACAAAGGTTGGATTGAACATCGAAAACAGCTTATGCACCTAACGCGATTGCAGGACACCCCAAATATGGATGCTTTATCTCTCATGAGAAGACGCTGACCAACTTTGACTATGACCATCAAATACAGAATGTAACAGATCCAAATCAGACAGGTGTGCATATGAAACCGCGGCCCCGTCATGATATGTTAATTTTAAAACACAGGTTTTCCTTGGTGTGGTTTTCTGATAGATATGGAGGAGTTGACAATAGCCGTTGATTATCCGAGGTATTTTGGTATCAGTGAGTGACACATGAGTTGAATGGGTTTTGAATAACTGCTGAAAAAATTGAAGACTTGCACGACTCCGTAACCATTGGTAAAGGCAAGAGCCCTGGTTCAAGTTTCACCAACAGAATGCTCCTGTAAGTTAAGCACTCCTCCGCAGACACGTGTATTCACTCTATGCCATGAGATTTTCGAAGACAAGGAGTCACATTATATATACGGATATGAGTCTGAATGGTCAGCACGTTGTGTACCTCAACATTTATCAGAATTTCCTGTTGTTGGCCATGAAGATGCACACGTATCTACGGGCTAAAGGACTCGGGTTGAGGAAAAATGAATCGTTCATTTTCCGTCAGTTTTGCTTCTGTTATCAGTTTAAGAATAACACTCAACCCCCTATCAAGGCACAATGCAAAACGTCATCAACTTCACTTACTCAGCCATCAAAAGTAGAAGCTTGAAGAAGGTCGCCGTTGAGAACGATGCTGCTTGTGACGTGCGAAAGGCGATCGTTGTGTGGTAAGTTGGTTCCCATCCACATTTGATAGGGGGAGTTGACGAATAAACGACAGGCTCGGCAATCGTGCGCTTTACGGAATATTGTCACAAAAAGCGCAGCATTATCGCAAATTGCTGCCGCTGGTACGGTTCGAATTGTCTCGCGCACGATACAGACGATACAAGGGGCGCTTTCAAAGTCTGGTGACGGAAGGCGAAGCAGGGTTGTCTGGCATTAGATTCTAATACACGTGACCGGGAGAGGATTGCCGAGGGCAAGATTAGAGATTGTAATGCAACGACATACATTATTAACGGCTGGCCGCCTGCTTGAGCCTCTCACGAAAGCTAGTTTCTGCCGTATTCAGAGACCTCCTCTCATATCAACTATTGTTTCGTCCAGATTTACTACCATGCCTAACAAATCGAGCTTCTACTCACTCAAGGCCGAGCTGCCAGGAGGCGATGCGTACGACTTTGCGCAGCTGACAGGCAAGACCGTCCTAGTTGTCAATGTCGCCTCGCAATGGTAAGTATCTCACCGTTATCCCAAGTCCTGATATTTCCTGCCATGCCCATCACTTGCTTCTTTAGCGGATTCACCCCTCAGTACACTGGTAAGCTCTGCGCATATCTAATGCCGAAGGAGCGGCTTTTAAGTATTCGTAGGCTTGCAAGCGCTGTACAACAAATACAAGGATCGTGGACTTGTCATTCTTGGCTTCCCGTGCAACCAGGTATGTAAACCCCTATGATCAACGAGCGTCGTCTGAACGTCGTACTCCAAGTTTGGTGGCCAAGAGCCTCTCGACGACAAAGGCATCAAAGAGTTCTGCGACACCAACCACAGTGTTACCTTTCCTCTGATGAAGAAATCAGAAGTCAACGGAGATAACACGAACGAAGTGTATAAATGGCTGAAGAACGAGAAGGCTGGGCTCCTGGGTCTCACTCGCATCAAGGCAAGTTGATGTTCACAAATATACATATATCTCACTATAATTCTGCATGGCAGTGGAATTTTGAAAAGTTTCTTGTCGACAAGAACGGGAAAGTCGTAAACCGTTGGGCTTCGACCACCACGCCTGAGTTCATAGACGCTGAAATAGCCAAGATCCTTTGATGGATAGCAGGTTGATATTTATATGCGATGTTGTACTATATGAATGAAGCCACTATGATCATTATATGCGGAAGAACGAGCGTGACCTCTTTCCCGTCAGCTGCGTGAGCTTTACTTCCCGTTCTCTCTCGTTCACACTGTACATAACTCTCAGGTTGTCCACTTCTTGAGACTTTTCCCGCATCTGTTCCGTTGCTTCCCTGGCATTCTCTCTGACCCTAGCGAGCGTTTGCGCATCAGTACTAAGCCTTGCCAACGTAACTTCATATTTGGCTTTCGCCTCCATATAGTCCAGTTCGCATTTCCGTAAGTTGCCAAGCATCTCAGTGTGCGTACTATGGGCTTTCGCCTCTTCCTACCCCCCGAGGTTTAGTTCGTCCTAACAATTAAAGATTTTTTATTACCAACCTTTACCGCCGCCTTCTGCAAACCTTGTAATTCCGCCAACTCCTTAATAGCAACGGAAAGCGCCTCCTTCTCCACCTTCCCTTCTTCTTTAACAACCTTGGACAAACGCCGCGCCTCTTTCACTACCAACGTTGTCAAACTAAAATAAATAAAAAAGTAGACCATTCACGGCAAAAACCCACCCTCGTGTCTATTAATCCTTGACATTTGATCGGGCGTAAGAGCGGTATCCGCTGACGCGGCTCGCAAAGACAATTCGTCGTTTCGCGCAGCCGTAGAGTTGGGTCCAGTTGTCCCCGCTCCATGGCTAAATGTGGATCCACTAATGGGCTGACCGTCGATGTGGGTAAAAATGCTCCTTCGGGATAGTGACACGGTGTGCGCTACGGAAGCGGCCCCCTTGATGCGACTACCATCGCTGTTGCTTCCCACAACGTTTACATCCGTCGTTGAATTATGCGCCTCGTGGACGGAGGCTGCACGATTCAGAGTGGAAGGAGAAGGAGAATCGGTGCGCGTATTGTCGCAGTTATTCCTGCCCGCCAGGCGTTCCTCCCCATTTTCCTCGCCTGGTTCATCGACAGTCGGAAGCTGCCCCAGCGTGCCATGACTAGGACCGGGGCGCGTAGCGTTAGCATCGTTAGGTTCTTCACGAACATTCTCTTTTGCAGAGTCGACGTGCATAGTGGGCAGTAGTACTCTATCTTCAGAAGCAGGAGCAGGTGCGTCAAAGTACACGCTTTTACCGCTGTATGGAGTCTCAGCCATGAAGGATATAGGGGCTTGATCCAGGCGGAAATCCCTAAATGGTAGTGCATAATAAGTCTAGCACCGATCTGGAGACAGTTCTGATAGGGCTTGGCGTGGCGCTGCAAACTCGTCAAAAAGAAAGATTAGCGTGATGGAATATCGCCATATTCGCCATCGTGCGAAGACTAGTCAGCCGTGTCTGTTCCTGCCCGTAATTCGTCACGTTAAACGATGACGCCATTCAGTCGTTCGTTTGCACAAATATAATTGATTATTAGCAATATAACTTTGAGATAAGAACAGATCGCCGTAGAGAATTCGATTGTTATGGCACCCGTTGCAACTCCTCGAACAGACAGCTCAAACATTCAGGCCCTCAAGCTCGAAGCGGCCCAGCCCATCAACCCATTCTACTCGCCTACCATTGGCGATGATGGAGATAACACATATCCCTACGCAGAATTCAAGGTAAGTTGGGACAATTTGCCAAGCAACTCAGGGTTGTCACGAAAATGTTTCAATAGCCTAATTTTCCGAACGTCAAATGGAAACCCTTGACTGAAGTTCAAGTCACCGACCGGGGATTGTTTGCCGATCCCGAAAAGAAGAGCCTGGTCGCTGCAGCCACAAAGGTGAAGCAATTGACGCCTGCTATTGGCACGGAGATTACAGGCCTTGATCTGAGGCAACTCAGCGACGCTCAGAAAGACGAATTGTATGTCCTTTTTAATTTACGAGAGGATGATGACGGGGATGACATCCGCCTCTCAGAGCCCTTTTGGTTGCGGAACGCGGAGTTGTGTGTAGGTCTGACACTTGTCGGTAATAGCGGAAGCTGACGTGCCCTGTAGTCTTCCGAGACCAAGAAATAGACATTCATCAACAGCTTGACCTTGCACGGTACTGGGGCCCGTTGCACAAACACGCCACCACCCCCATTCCCAAGAACGGTTTAGACGAGGTGCACGGTGCGTCCAGGGTCGTCTGTCCTCGAGTTATGCAATAGCTTTTTTTACACTAATGCCAAGTGGTTTACAATGATGCGTCCCGTCGACCTGATGCGTCCGCGTTTTCGAAAATCGAACTGTGGCATTCGGATGTGCGTATTGCTTACCCTAAGAAGAGGTTTTGCTAATCCCCCAGAAGGTGACCTACGAGTTGCAACCACCAAGCACCACATCACTCAAGCTCCTTACCGGACCTGAAGTTGGCGGGGACACGCTCTGGAGCTCTGGGTAAGAATAGTAATCACTTGCGGTTGTGATCCACGTTCCTCAACAAGCGAATACCTTAGTTATGCGTTATATTCTTCCCTGAGTCCAGGTTTCCAAACATACCTGGAAGGCCTGTCAGCGGTACACACTGCTGTAGAGCAAGCACAAGGTGCGCGAAGTGCCGGTATCCCTGTTCGCCGGGAGGAGATCGAGACGGTACATCCCGTCGTGCGTGTCCATCCCGTAACTGGATGGAAGAGCGTCTACGTCAACCCAGGTACGTGGCGGTGACCCAAGGGAAGTATAGTTAGTACCAACGTTGGTCACAATCTGCCAGGGTTTACCCGACGCATCATTGGCATTTCCAAGGCCGAATCGGATGTGGTCTTGACCTTTTTATTCCGCCAAATTTCGGAGAACCCCGATTTCCAAGTGCGTTTCAAATGGGAACCCAACTCGGTTGCCTTTTGGGACAATAGGGTCAGTTTTTTTCTTTGTTGGCGTTCAAACCCACGATGACGTTTGTTTTTTTTTGTTTTTTTTTTTCCCAGATCGTCACTCACTCGGCCACGTTCGATTTCTGGCCTGCAACGCGTCACGCTCTGCGGGCAACGCCTCATGGGGAGAGACCGATGTCTGTTGCAGAATACGAGCGGGGGAGGGGCAAAAAGGCCAAAGACAGGCAATTGGAGATATGGAAGCAGCAAGGCATCAGCGTGGAGGTGTTGGGCGAGGTAAAAACTCGTGGATATAATGACTGAGTGCATGTGTATCTCGTAGATGCATCAAGATCCGATCGCCGATCACCCGATCGTCCCGTCGCTGCACCGGCCGGACGCTGCGAACAAGTCAGAACGGCTGCATGTTTGACTACAATGACGTGCCTGGGACACTGCAAGGGTACAATGCATCCTACTCCTCGAATTCCGTCATACCCTATCACATATCATGTGTTGTTAATCACCGTTTCCTCGTTGCAGCAGCAAGCTGATGGCCATCACCCCTAGCTTCTCGGCTACTTACATCGGCGATTTCCTTATTGTGTTCGATATACCCCAGCCAATCACTCGGACGGATAAGTACTGGACTCGACATTAGCACACGCACTGGTTGATTTTTTTTTTTTTCAGAGGAATTAGATGATCATCAAGAATAAAACGACAAGTAGACGCGGGAACATGGCGACTAAAAGTGCAAGTACAAATACGAAAGCGAATCTTTAGCCGTTATACAGGCACCAATTAATTAAATCTTCCAATCGCGAGCAAGACATTAATGGAGCAAGAACAAAGGCTAACGAGGTGATGCTTGTGGAATAACGACATGCTGAGAGGATCGCATGAAAGATTGATGCTGGAATTGGTCCAGTGCATACCGTCCTGCGGATGTGCTGGCGTGGGCTGGGTGAGTGATCGAGGTTGTTGGAGCAGGCCCGGGCCAGGCACGCGAAGAAACACCCATAGGACCAGTACTAGAGGCCATAGCCTGTTGATTGGCCTGCACATGACTAGCTTCCACCACCACAGAAGAGGCATTCGGGTCGGGCGCCAAATTCATGATCTGGAAGGATCCTTGATGGTGTTGTTGTGGAGGAGGTGGTTGCTGCTGCTGCTGTTGTTGTGATGTCTGCTTAGTACCTTCCATGGAAGATGAGTCGTTCGATGACTGGGTCCGTGGTGCTTTTGATCGGCTTTTTTCCAAGTCACCAGACCGTGCGGAGGCGCGAAGGTCTTCCATACTAATCTGCTCCGAACTTCCGTTCCCGCTTTTCTCCTTTTTGCGCATGAGCTTGGCGTAATCTATGATATCGATCAACATTTCTCCCATGACGTATACAGGAATGGTACATACGCAGTCCGCACGCGTTACATAGCGTTCTTGCGCCGTCCGGCCCCCTTCTCCATTCCGGAGTTTCGCGAATGTTACACGAATGGCATTTACCAGGTGGTGTTGCTCGCTGCGGATATAAATGAACAACAGCACCATAACGGGGATAAAAGAACCCACGCTTCTTTTCCTATATTTGCTCTTCGGCTGCCCGGCCGTACCATTCCCACCGGCAGTGCTAGTTGCGCGTTTAGTGCGAATAAGTTCCATATCCTGTTCCGCAGTCGATTGTGCTTTATCTGTAGTCGCGTTGTACTATTAAAAAAAGATCGATCATTTGTCCTCGGTGAGAACAGCTATCGCCTACCTCAGCGTTAGCGTCAGAATTATCTTGAGCACCATCTCTGGACATATCTTCCCAAGGGCGTTTGGGGGGTCGCGAGTCATCAGCATTCACAAAACTGTTGGCGCTATCAAGTTCGGTCTCGGTGACGTTGTTGCGCTTCCACTCCTCTAACATGTGGACCACTTGGACGGCCAGACGCGACATTTCTGACAGATCTGATGCAGAAGGTTGTACGTGGGGAACAGTTGCCTGGAATTGAGCTGCCAAAACGAGATTTGTAAGACAACATCAGATGGTGCTGTGATGCTTACCACAGTTCTTGGCAAATGAATACAAGGTTGAGCAATGCTTTACTACCTAAATGAGTATGAGATGACGTCGAGCGCGACGGTGAAAGGCGGACGTGCCTCGACCATCAAACCATCCCTGAGAGGCGGAGCAGTATTATCCAGATCGTCTGACTCGTAAGTTTCGTGAGTGTCGACGCTCGCCGGAACGGTAGCGGCCGATCTGGAGAACGTTTGCTGTTGCTGTTGTGGCGCCTGGGGGGCCGGGGGTAAATGGGCCACCTGAGGCGGAGGATGATGAGCAAGCGCGTGAGGGGCAATGTGATTGGGCGTCTGGTGCGGCATGGCGGGAGGAGCAGGTTGATGATGGAGGTGGGGAGTGGGCTGGTGGTGCTGGGGCATCCATGGGCCTTGCGGGGGTGGTGCGGGGGGAGGGGGGCCTGGAGAAGGATATGGGTTCACATGGGCAGGTTGCTGCTGGGGATGATGAGGATGAACGGCGGGTGGGGGGCGAGTAGGGATGTACTGGGACTGGTAGGGCGGATAGGCGGGGTGGGGAACCGAATGAGGGTGGACCTGGTCATGGGGCGGCGGCGGAACGGGCTGGGGTGGGAGCTGGGGGTAGGGGGGTTGCTGCTGTTGGGGGTAGGGGGCGTACTGGGGCGGGTAGGGATGGGGGGTGGGGAGGTCGCGGGGGACGGGGCGGGGACGCTTTTGGAGGGCGGGAGCGTCGTCTGGGCGGTAGGAGAAGTTGAGGTCCTTGAGAGAGGGAAGCCTGAAGTCGTTTGAATTTGGAGGAAATCGGGCAGACATGGCGCGCTCTCGATCGGCGTGTGTTTTCAAATATCGCCCGATGGCGGCGGATCTCAACACACATCAACAATCGGAGATTCAATCCAGATCCAGATTGCTTCCAGATTCCCCTCTATCGCACCACCCTGCCGGGACACGTGCCTCTCTCTCATCGTTGCCTTATCTCCGCAGACCCCACGCACCTGCCTGGGGTCTCTAAGTAGTTCAGTCTTGGTGTGTAGTAGTGTGCCTTTCGGATCTAAATGCAGCATCATTGCGCTCGAAGGCCATGATGCGCGTTGCCTGTTTGTCAAATTCATGAAAGACCAGTTCATGGACAAATAGGTTCGTGGCTGGATGACATCATTCATTCAGCAGATCTTAGCAAGAGCAAAGTTGGATCTCAAAGGCAACAAGCAAGACGTCATGTTAAAAATAACTCTATCATAACAGTATCGTCCTTGCAGCTATGGAATATCATGCAGCTCATGTTCACCCTTCAGCTTCGTCTTTGCTAAGTCTTCCAATGGGGAACCCACGCATATGGCCTCGTATCCACGTACCCGCTGGCATGAAGATCGGTGCATTTCGGGATAGGGTTCTTGCTCCCGTAATGGCCTGGCACGTTACATAGTAGGATCAAAATGCAAGTCGCGCATCGAGTGAGAAAATTTCACTGCTACACGTTTACGGACTATCATGATGGTTCCCTATAACGGTCCCGATGTAGGCATCATGTAGTGCCATGAAAAGAAGGCTGACTCTTCGCCAGGGTACTAGTTCCATCGACTAACTCACGCAAGTTTGGGCTTCCATTCCCATTGTCCATTCTAATCAAACACGAGTACGGGTCGGCTATGATTACCTTCCGGATGACAAGTATACGTTCACCACGGAACGTCCATCATGTACTCACGCTCTCACACTCCGCATATACACTACACAACCTATTTGAAAAGGGTGACCAGTTTGGTTGCCTGTATGATTTTGGCGACAAGTCGTATCATGAGGTCCGAGGTGCCTTGATCACCTGCTTTGCGTAATTTGAAACGAACACTATTTGGAGGTTGAGCGCATCTTCA
>QFEO01005264.1:0-11976 GCA_003316615.1 Amanita pseudoporphyria | reverse complement strand
GACTAGTCACGCATTTAGAAGAGAGTTGTTCAGCCTGATAGACCTATCCCGTCCATGCTTGTGCGTGCTGTCTAATTGTGTGAAACATGTATTCATTCTATGTTAGTGGGCGAAGGAGTACCGAGGGCGGAAGTGGAAAGCTGAGGCTGCAGAGTAGTTTTGGTTTCAGTAGTGTATCTTACCATATACGGCTAGTCATCTACCCTCATGATATCCCTGGACGAAGAGGCCCGCCTATTCACCACCAACGCCGAACGCGAAAAGTACAACCTCCTCGCAACTCTCTTCGGAATAATCGTCGCACTAGACTATCTCGAACGGGCCTACGTCCGCGACTCTATAACTGCAGCCGAGTACGATCAGCCCCTCTTACTCCCGTCCAATTTCATCCAATTGATATAAAGATATTCACCAGCATGTACACGATTGTTGTCCCAGTACAAGACTATGTTGAAACTCGTGGGAGATGAGGTGCCGTCAATTGAACAATTCATGAGTCAGTATAGGGTGCGTTGGTTGTAAAAGCGTATGATGACGATGGTGCTGATGTTAAGAAGATGGACCATCCTGCTGCGCTACAGCGTATTATAGTTGGCGTTCCTGCAACAGTAGAACACTCTAGCGAAGCCGGGCCAGAGACAGCCAAATGGGTCGCAGAGACAACACAGGCAAGTCAACCACCTTCACCACGATGTCGCCTATCGACCCCGGTCATTATCGTAGAGCTTCATTACATTCATGGATGCGCTCAAGCTACGGATGCGTGCAAAAGATCAGCTTCATCCACTTTTACAGGATCTCGCCACGGGCTATGCTAGGTTCAAGGGAAGCAGAGACTGGGAAGGGAGGAGCAAGATGATCGCATGGTAAGATCCTCGTCTAGAATAGTTTATCTGTCTGAGCCGTTTCTAGGCTAATCACGCTCAATGGGATGAAAGCCTCTGAAGAGATTAGTGAAGAACAATCTCGACAGGTACTGTGGGCATATTGAGGTTATCTAATCTTTGGCTCATACGACTGGACAAGCTGCTCTTTGATGTCGACCACGCATATGCCGAGTTCTTTCGAAGTCTTAGCGGGAAAGTCTGAATCCGAACCACAAAGCCTTGAAATGGGCATCGTTGTCCATACCATTGATGGTTCTGCACTGTATCTTGCCTGTTTGCATGTTGTATTTCATACACTTTTAATGATATGGCCATAGTAATGATGGCAGGCCAAAACATAATAAAACCTCCCAAATAAGGCTAACGCACCTCGTGTTCTCTGACACTCAGCTTCGTTCTGCGCTTACCCCGCTCAGCTATCTTGCTATCTAGAAACCCTGCTAGCCACTATAAGCACGCATCCATGTCCTCGTCCTCGTCTAGAAACACAAATACATTCACACCGCCTCCCAAGTGCGCTCTAATCTTTCATTTTTTCCCGTCATGATGACTTACAATCAGTCTGGGACGACATCGTACAGGTATATTAACGATTTCAGCAAAGCACTAGCAGGCGAAGTACGGATCCTCTTAGCCGAAGTAGGAAAACTGAGAGATGAACGAAGAGCCTTGCAATAGTACGTACTTATCAGCCGCCCGTGATTACTACTGTGTAAATGAGATCATCGCCTTCCCTGGTTATCTAGCGAGATAGCAGAACTGATGGCAGTTAAATCAAAGCACGGAGCAGGAGGGGAATACTCACCAGATTGGCGACCTAGCAACTTGAAGGTGAGGCTACTAACTAACTATACTGGACCTATGCTAACCTCCAACCCTTCACCTGCTCTGGCATACTAAAGGCAGTCGAAGCCCCACCCGAACCTACCCCTGCACTACCACCACCACCGCCCTCTG
The DNA here is from genome assembly GCA_003316615.1 of Amanita pseudoporphyria. Lineage (NCBI taxonomy): Eukaryota > Fungi > Basidiomycota > Agaricomycetes > Agaricales > Amanitaceae > Amanita > Amanita pseudoporphyria. Next base: position 10,132 of record QFEO01005264.1, on the reverse strand, counting down.
AAGAACCTGTCCAAGCCCGCCCAGGCTGGCGCGTCATCCATAAACGAAAAACCAGAGCGATCACTGCCGGGCCAAGCATCAGTGGAGGAGGAGGAGGAGCCGCACCGCCTGCACCTGTCGCTGTTCCTGTGTCAGTTTCTTCGCCTCAACCGGCTAGACAAGAGCTGCCCGCATGGGCTCAGTGGAGGCGTACGTTTTTTCTTGTACACCGGAATCGTGTTAGGCCTTTTTTTTAATTTTGACTTTTTGTTACGATAGCGAATCCGCTTTTGGCGCCAGCATCTGTAACGCCTGCTGCTCCCCAGTCCCCACCATCTAAGCCTGGTATCTTTGGTATACCATGTTTTCTTACTTAGCGCTGTCAGTATTTTTTGACTGATGGGTGTTTTCGCTAGGTCCTCCGACACCTCCACCCAAGTAACTACCCGCACCTGGGCCAATTTAAACATTGCAATATTACGGGCGGTGATGGCCATGTATACAAGAGGAAAGAAGTATATACATATGTGTTACTTTTTTTGGTTGACTGACAATTTCGCTTTTTATTTCGGGTCGCCGTCGCTTCCCCCCCTTTTCTTTGTTAATCTTTTATTAGTCTCTTCTCGTTGCAAGCGCCTATGCTATATCATTCCCAATGTTCCAGAAAAGGATATTTTTTCAGAAATGCATCAAAATAAAGAAGAACCATAGCGATCTACTGTTTTCCGATCATTTTGACCCCTATTAAACGCAGGGCGTTAATCGAACTTGAGCAAGATGAATGCACGTCGTAAGGATAGCTCCAGACACATGACGGCCATACACGGTAACCATATGGAACTTATATTCTCGAGGTTATACGATACTCACCAGGCGAGGCGCGCCATCATCAAGCAAGTATCGTATTGCGGGTGGCTGACAATCGACCGATCGTCCAGTTGACAATGAAATCGGATATATAAATCCTGCCTGCTTGCCGTCAGCTCCTCTTCAGAAACATCCCCCATCCACGCACATTGACCTACCATATTGCATTGCACACCATGTACCCCATCACACCCAGTACTTCCACCTCCTCCTTTTCCACCGACGCTGGTCGTCAATCCCCCATTTCCATCCTTGTCGATCCGTCCGATTACACTGCTAACGGCTATAGATTCAGAGGACACATACACTGGGACATGCTTTGGCCTGAATCCGAGTACTATGAGCACAAGCGGATCAAGAGGATCTCGCCCGTCGAACGTCGAAAAGCTGACGGATTGGCAAAGCGCTCTTTGTTCGCGGCGTGGACAGAATTCCGGATGAAATGGCTTAGAAAGAAGCACCATAAGGCTTGCGTGGCTCAGATTAGGCACGAGAACGACGTGAAAAGGTACAAGCTTATGGCAAGCAGCCTGGATTATGCTGAGTCTTGGTGGTATGCGGGGACGATGTATCCGGACAATATGCAATATGTTCCGGAAGCTAGGGTTCGGGAGATCGTTGATACGCATTGGGAGAAGATTGTTTTAAGGAGGTGGATTTAGGAGAAATCGTTTGTTCTTTTCGTTCTTTTGTTCATGGAATTGGCTGACATGTTTAGTTTTTTTTGTGAGTTTTTCTAGGTGCAGTCCCTCGCCGTCGTCCGCCTCGTTCGCCAAATACAAGGTGCGTGCTCCCGTGGGATGGTGGAGAGGTTGTATTGGCCTCTTTTCCTCGTGCTTCCCTTGTCGTGGGCCCCGGGCTTAAGACTCGTGCATATACTGCACGTTGTCGAACTAAAAGCACGGAAATTCATTACTTCTGGTTCATTTTATATGCGGAGTCGGCGGAGTCATTGGGAGAGTCGTGCCAGACTGTGTCGCTTGTTCGATTTCCTTTGTGTTACGCGCATAGATACTATTTGTTATCATTATTCCTGTATAATGACTGTTGTACCAATAATCATCGATCTCGATCATACTTCATTTATTCGCTCCAAAGAATCGTGTATTGTTGTATAGCCGTGAAATGAAGCGCCCATGCCGGCATATAATCCTGCACTAGAAAGGTATTAGTGAAAGATGTCAAGTGGCGATATAATATGCTGAAACACTGTGATCGGATTATTAGTCACATGTCCTTGCTCCTCCACGAGCTACGACGGTGACCTGAGTGTCTCTCAAGTCGTATAAAACTTCCAGGCGAATAGCGGTATTCGATGTTACTGGCATTTTAAGCAGGCATTACGTTTGCTCAGAAGAGTCAAATATAACCTTTTTTAACAGACTAATTTAGTTCTTCCCTCACGCGTTGATAACGCGCCGCATCCCGATGGAGCAAAGTGACAGCATCAACAACACGGCGGACGCGAAATAGCAGGCCATGTTTTCGTCGTGGGACACGATCGTTGACTGACAAGCCTGCAAAGGCCACACGATGCAGCGATCTAATGGGATTATACGTCACGCGTCAAATGGGAAGACACAATTAAACATGACCACCATCATGATTCAACAGTGACGGGTCCTCGCATAGCGTACGATACGGTATTGCTGCTCGGTTCGAATGAGTTGGTCGACACTGCACTGCCACTACTCGTTGCCCTTGTCGCGCACGATCTTGGGAAAATGACGTGTCTGTCTGTAATTCTAAGAGGCTTTCGTGACTCGTCCGCGTGGCCTCATTTATAGTAAGCCTGCTTCTGGCATTACATCGTTATTGACATTGAATAGGTTGAAATTTTGGAAGAATGGAAGCACTAAATTGGTCCAGCAAGAAATGAAGTAGGATCTCACGATCCTTCTTCGCATCACCGACATTATAAGCCGGATCAGTCGGCGCATCGACACTATAACATAAAGATCAACTAGTGCTGGTCATGATGGGCTTCCATCCTGAGCTTCTAACTTAATATGCAATATGCTCAACCGATTTCAGGGTTAACTTGGAGTTACGTTCAACCAACCCGAGGTACTTAAGTGGGAGTTACTTCTGGGGCGTTCCATCTAGCCTCGTCCGACATTCATTTGAATCCACAACGTTCGAGTATGCGGCTCCACGGTCGTTTTTTGGTGTTTGGGACGGTAACGGCGACGATTGTGAAAGCACAGTCTACCTCGTGAGCCTTGACTATTTCTATGCAGTTGGCCTTTGGCTAGGTTTGACTAATACTCGTCCATAGCACATCCTCTATCCCTGTCATTAGTGACCCAGCGCGTTTTGTCCTTCCTTTCATAGGAACCTCCAATGGAGGACACGTATTTCCTGGTAAATATACATGCAATTCTATACTATCGTGCCAATGTTGGTAATAGGTGCGACGCTTCCGCATGGAATGGCGAAGGCAGGGATGGACACAAACTCGCCAGGAAACGTAGGATGCTCCTCAATTATTCGGAAACGCTTTGTCACTGAAATTTCTTAACGAAAATAGCAAGCTGGATACGATGCTAATCCTATATATGCCGTGACTGGGTTTTCGCAGCTACACGATAGCGGAACGGGTGGTGTGCGTGTTACCGATTTCACGTAGAGCATATATACCGCGTATACTGACGTGCATCTCTAGGCCGCATCTCTCTCCAACTTTAAAGTTTTCCCTATAAAAGAATGCCCCTCGTTCAACCAATGTAATACGTCCATTAACAACAGACCGGTAAAGCGAAATACTCTCTCTGATGGTTTGTGCTATTTAAGCCATTATATACCGGTGAAATTCTGAGTGTTTACAGGTTCTCCGGATGATGCTGCGTCACCTGGTTATTTCTCAACAAACTTGGTGAGCGTCTACGTCAGCATACTATTCATTGTTATTCACTCCATCCCCGAATAGACAAATGGCATAAGAGTAGAACTCACTACGACTCGCCGGACAGCATTACATCGCTACACTTTCCCTGCCAACACAACCCAACCTCGTTTACTTGTAGATATCTTGAACGATGGGCAGAAAAGTGGCTCAAGTCCCGCGATGACCATTGACCAAAATACAGGGCAGGTCAAAGGCGGTGCGACGTTCCAGGCGTCGTTCGGACCTGGTGAGTGTGAAAATGAAGAGGGTTTACTGTTATTCAACGTTGTCGTACCTGGTAAGGGAGGTACAAAGCATATACTTGTGTCACGTTCAAAGGCGATGGCTACGATCTTGGCGGGCCGGTAGAATATGGTGCATACTCGGGCAATAATCCAGATATGGGTACAACAGACATCAGTCAGCTTTCACACAGTGAGTATTATTCAGTAAATAAGCTACCTGTTCTCATTTGCTGCTGAAAGATGGCGAGGTGGGAGCGCTGCTCACATTTAAACCCGCTCCGAACGGGGGAAAAACTTCCATCATTGTAAGGGTTGGCATATCATTCATTTCAAGCGATCAAGCATGTTCCAATGGGGAAGAAGAGATTCCAAACTATGATTTTGATAATGTGACTAGCAATAGCAGGGCTCAGTGGAATGATGTTCTTGGGAGAATTCAGGTCGACACGACAGGGATTCCTCAGGAGACCGTGCAGCTTTTCTATTCATCTGTGAGTTAATGAGTCATCTTTAAAATGCCGCGAATTGTAATGCATTATTTAGCTCTATAGGGTTCATATATCTCCTGCGGATTGTTCGTAAAGTTCTTTTGAATCCAGTGAAAAATAACCACTGCTCGTTTTCAGATACCGGGGAAAATCCAAAATGGCAATCAACCGAACCATATTACGATTCGTTATATTGCAATGTGGGTTTATTATCACTATCATTGAACTAGCCACGTTTTAATACGCTCGACAGTGGGACACGTATAGAACATTGTTCCCTTTGATGTCTCTACACGATCCAGTCACCTATTCCAAGATCGTACGGGGGATGATTGATATACAGAAGAATGAAGGTTTGTTTCTTGAGCTAGTTTGTAATCTATCGACTTATCTACTCCCTCAAAAGGATGGCTACCTGAATGCCGTGGTGCAACAGCTCAGCAATGGGTTCAAGGCGGTAGTCGTGCGTATCACTTCAATGCATACTGAACCACGTTCTCACACTCTACCACAGATGGAGACCCTATTCTTGCAGAATTTTTCGTCAAGTACGATCGTACCATTATGAATAAAGCAACGTCTAATAAGTCTGTTTAGGTACAGCGACAAAGCCTCGTCATTGAGCGTTTCGGCCAACGACCTCTATCAGGCTCTGGTAACTGACGCCGAGCAACAACCATCGGACTGGGATGTGCAAGGTCGGCAGGTTGAAGTATGGAAATCGAAAGGTTCGTTTCATACTTGAGTTTCAAGCATGTATCTAATATAACCCATCCTATGATACAGGTTATATACCATACGATATGGTTGATTACGGAGGCAGTAATACGAGACAAGTGTCACGCGGACTTGAGGTATGTTATCCTTTTGACTGGTTGAATTATGTCTGACAGGCCGCGGATCAGTATGCCTTTGACGATTTTGCTATTTCTCAAGTAGTCAAGGTGCTTGGCAACGACGGGGATGCGAGCAAGGTGCTTCAAATTTACTCCGTGTGTGTGTGTGTGTGTGCGTGTAGCTGATATTTCTATTGTTTCCAACAGTACTTGCAACGAGCCGGAAACTTTGAGAAAGTCTGGAATCCCAACGTTTCAGTACCAGACTACCCCGACATTAAAGGCATGATGCAGGTGGGTAGTCTTTCATTACATATAAGCAATGCCAAACAGTGTCGCAGCTTCTATCTGCGAATGGTACTTTTAAGTATACGGATCCGCGACACTGTAGTATCCATGATCCAACACAATCTACGTGCTACTTGAACGTGAACAATAAGGATGGTTTTTACGAAGGTGAGCATCGATTGATTGCAGAGAGCTTGTAATTGAAGATTGTAGGTTCCCCAATAATCGTAAGTACAATTATAGATTTCCCATCAGCGTGTTAATGTGTTTCTTGTTTCCCTAGTATTCCCAAGTGAGTTGATGTTACGCTCTACTGACCCAGGTCCTAACATCTGCCTTAGTATGTTCCTCAAGATAACGCAAAATTGATCGAGCTGCAAGGTGGTCCGGACAAGTTCATATCTCGACTAGACTTTATTTTCGATCAGGTAACATCTCTCTTCCCCGACCCAGACATTAAGTAATACTCGCACTCTTTACGACAGGGCTACTTTGAAGTTGCGAATGAGCCATCAGAACAAATGCCATTTATGTATCACTACGCAAATCGGCCAGGGCTCAGCACTCAGAGGTCACGCCAGGTAATTGCTCAGTACTACAACACATCCACGAACGGAATTCCTGGGAATGACGGTGCGTTGGTTACCCCGAGAACAACGTCTAGTCACTCACAATTTTAGCAGATTCGGGTATGTCATCGTTTGAGACTGAGAAATTTGCCTTAACTTGGATTTAGGCGCAATGGCGAGCTACCCGCTTTTCTTTTTGGCAGGGATGTATCCCCTGCCAGCGACGAAACAGATCTTGTTGTCATCGCCCTTCTTCCCGCAAATTTCGTTCTATAATCCCGTTTATAATTCCACCACGGTGATCAAATCGACAAATTTCCAGGGCAATCCGCCAACTGGTACGGGAGGGAGCGTATTTGTCCAGGTGAGGAATCGGCGCACAATTGCGAGTGCTTCAAGGTTGCTTACAATTGGAATGATAGAATGTGACTGTTAATGGGCAAGCTTACAAGTCCAACTGCTATTTAGATTGGGACGTGTTCACCTCTGGTTCGGTTGTTGAGCTGACTCTTACGGATAACATAAACCTTACATGTGGGACTGGACAAAACGCTATACCCCCATCTCTCTCTACAGGAGGTTATAATTGACGTCGGCTGCAAACTCTAGAAATTCATATATATTGTAAAATCATACCCCTGATAGCTAAGTGACCAGAATGCATTAATTCTGAGGCGGTGCGTCGAAGCGAGACATGGAAGATTACAGTGGCAGAACGATCAGCTTGTCATCTACACTCTCCAAAATGGATTGTTCGACTTTCTCACGATTGTTTAAATAAAATACTTTTGACCTCTTTCAAGCACCAAAGTACTCTGGTAAGATGAATATGTGTATCACTGAGTCAGTTTGGTGACCGTTTGTCCTTATTCTACGTAATAGTCCGATTTTCTTCCTTTCATGCCCCAATACGAGGGCGTGATCCCGCGAGGACATCGGCTTCTTCTGTTGTAACTGGCCTGGGTTTGAGACCCATGCATATCGGCGGTATTCGTATGAGCCAATATATCCCCGCTACGTTGGGAAGAATCGCAGGGTTTAAGTTATTCCAAAGGTAGAATTATGTCTCTTAAAACCGGGACTATTCTGATTTACCACGGTACGCATAGTATGACGCACCCGCGATCGCCAGCACCATCTACTAACTCGGAAGCCCCACGGTCTGTATCGACAGAGATCTTGCTTAACGTACCTTTAACAGGAGCATCTAGGATGTGGAATTGCCTCCGCCCAGCTTTTAGCTGGTAAAATGACAGAAATATCCCGATTTGGTATAAATCGTGTGTTGGTGTGAGCAGGGACATTACTCTCTTGTGGCGTCCCGCAATCTCCATCGTCCTAGGAAACGGCTGCACGGCAAGCCCTTTTTTTCAGATAGACTTCATTGCTAATGACAATCATTAAAATAATGCAGCGACGGTTTGAATTCAAGTTGTTGTCCGGAAACAGCAAGAAGTGTAAAATGTCTGCCGACACCGCTAAATAATATAATTCGTCGATCCTGAGACACGATTAGCTCGTTGCAGGTGACCAACGGCTGTTGTGAGGCAGCAAGCTGCACTAGTCGGTTCAAGCACACTCAGTGTAAACCACAGTTAATTTGAATTGCAGTGCTCGGCAGGCGCTAGCTAGAAGTTGCCAGTGGTGATCTGCTAGGGCATCCTTGAAGTTATGATTTTTGACGAAGGAGTTCTCGCATGATAGTCTTTTTTTCATCTGTGGAGATTTCAAGATGACACAACGGCGCTCAGCCTTAACCTCAAGTCAATGAAGGGGCGATCGTCTTGGTCCTGACTTTTAATGACTTTAGTTACCCAACAGCTCAGCGACCGTGTCGCCGCTGACTGCGGTTGGATCGTGGATCGTCTTGCAGGACTGGAACGAAGTATAAGAAAAAATTCCCTTGACTGGATCAAGACTTACGCTTCTTTTTGGCGATTTGTTTAAGCGTCGACTTCGTATTCACAAGAAAATTTAGAAGTATAAATCGCAAAGAGACCAAGAGATGCCGTAACGTCAGCTGCGTTCTTCAAGTTTTATATTAAATCCAGGCCCTGGAAGAAGGAATCAAGATAAACGATGATGCCATTTGCAATGTTTAAACACAGAGGACGATAGCCCTAATAAAGTTACATTCTACCCTCACGGGCCTCACGGTAGCGCCTTTCGGCTTCCTCAAAGTTCATGCACTTCCAGATGTTCTCCATATACTGGCAGGCGGGTTGTCAGCACTGCAGAAAACATCAAACATCTATGATGGCAGAGAAACTCACGTTCTCTTTGACCTCGTGGTACTGGAGATAATACGCGTGTTCCCAGATATCAACCCCCATGATAGGCATCAGGGACAAAAGAGGATCTTGGTTGTTGGTCGTCGCAAGTTCCAAGCGCTTAGTCGTGGGATTGTAGCCCTGGGGTTGAGAAAGTTAATAACTAGGTCCTTGTCCTATCGAAGCATACTCACGACCCAGCCCCAGCCGACACCTTGAATGCCGCATGTCATCTTGTTAAATTCCCTCTTCATCTTATCGAGGCCTCCGAAGCATTCATTGATGGCGTCCTTGAGCGGGCCGTCCTTTAAAACGCCACCGTTACCCTTACGTTCCGAAGGAGGAGCCAAGTTCCTCCAGAAAAGGGTGTGATTGATGTGACCTATATTCTCAAGTCATTGATGGAGGGAGTATGAAGTCGGATGAGAACGTACCACCACCGTTGAATTTGATGGCCGACTGGAGAGCAATCCGCTCCCTGGGAGTGGAAGCTTTAGCGTAGGCAGCTTCGGCAGCATTAAGTGCGTCGACGTATGCCCTGTGGTGCTTGTCGTGATGGAGCCTCATGATCTGTTCTGAGATGCAGGGCTCGAGAGCCTTGTAGTCATAGGGGAGGTCAGGTAATGTGTGATGCATCTTGGCCAGAACTGTCGTAGGGGCCAACAGAGCAACGTTGAAGAGATTTATAGTGCATGGCGAGTAAGAACCGTCCGTGTACGCACTCCTTTGCTTCTGAAACGTCCGTCTTAAGTCTCATTCGGAACAATAAGCCTGGACCGTTCGAGGAGCACTAGACGTCTCACACAATGGATGAATACTCCCGCTCAAGGAGGCGGATAGGGCCCGCAGGATGTGAAAGTTGGTGTGATCGAATAGCGGGAACGCGCCGGAATTTTAATTTGATCGCGCGAGGAGCGAGCGCGTTCCAAAGGGTGAGGCGCACTGCGGAACAATAATTGGTGGGAGACGTGATAACCTCTCGGACGTAGGAAATTCATCCGAGTGGTGTATGAAGTCATTTCACAGTGAGGTGTACAGGAGTTGGGAAAGATCTCGCTGGAGAACTCCTAATTGCGCCGATATTTTCACAAGAAAACTTGGTCTTACCAATCTCAATATTGTCCGCTTCACAGTGCTCGTATGACCTCCGATACCATTTGCTCTCTCTAGGGCATTCCCGAAGCATGGATCTTCGATCACTGGCAAAAGAGGCAATTACTTTTTTAGTTCGTAGCAGCGAATTTACCCATATGACCCTATAGCAAACTAAAACGTTCCGTTCGCTCGTCGAAAGAGTTAGATCAGATGTCTGACGCCGATGACACGCATATCAATTGCGCGGAGAAAGAGTGTCATAATCGCGGTTCGTATACGGTGGTTCAGACGATGGAAAGTCGAAGACCGTATAGAAGGAGAATCAGATAAACGTAGGTGGCGCGAGCGTGCCGCACATCCTTCAAATACCGCATAAGTATGATGTAGGTAGTCTTGGGATGCCGTTTCGTTACTGGATATCAATAGTTAATCTTTTTAGCAATAGTTGGCGAAGGGCGAAAAGAGCGCCAACAACAACATTAGGAGAGGGGGAAAAAAGTCTTAGTCATATGACGAACTTGTTGGGTCGTCACGAGAACGATCCTCGAATCCACAGACCCGACCCAAAACACCGCTTCATATGTCAAAAGGTCGTGACCTAAGCGAGA
>QFEO01005192.1:0-11511 GCA_003316615.1 Amanita pseudoporphyria | reverse complement strand
GATACAATGAGGGACTTAAAGTTTTTGACGACGGACATGCATTTTTAAAAAAATCACATTCTGAATTTGAGGAATCTAAATACATGTAGACTCTGGACGAGGGGAACAGGGGAGAGCAGGGGAAGGATGGGGAACGGGACAATGGCAGATTTGATCCGCACATGGCAGGCCAATGCCGTGCCAAACAGAACCTCACAGATCCGATCCGGGGATTTTCTCACTGGGCATCAAGCTTCAAGCCTAGATTCGATTCGGAGTTTGTATGTCGTTCAAGCTTTGCTATTGGATTAGCACTGTTTTCGCAACATCAATGAATGTCTCTACTCAGAGTAACTCTTTTCGCTGCTTGATAAAGTATTTATGATTGTACTAGATAAGCGTCGGCTTACGCCGACTTTGACCTTGCTTGCCATTTGTGCTTCTTTATTTCACATGTGGTACACTACGTGCAGGTGACTACGATGCATGGATTTACGTATACTTTTGAAACTACATACAATGTTGAAATGTAGACTATGACTATTGACTTAATTCGTTTTGATTTTTTTGGATGATATGGGGTCAGTGCTATGAACGGTTTTGTGTTTTGTGATCGGATGGGTGGGTGGTTCCCAAACTGGAATAGTTTCGATGTCCGCCACGAAAAACAGGTTCTTTTTACTAGCCAATAGTTGATTGAGAAGTCGACTCGTACCTGTTTGCCTGGGAAAGAGAAGTTGAGGCCATCGCAGGTTCGTCCCACACAGAAGCTTTTGGACGGGTGTTTGATATGTGAAGCTGGTCTAATTTGTGAGGATGGTGCTTTGTACGTGTGGGTATGTGGACGGTGCCTCAATCAATTGTCGTCTGCCAATAACGTGGTGCCTGCGTTTGCTCTTGCAAACGGATTGTGGTTGGGTGAAATTCCATGTGAGTTGCGAGATTTGATTATAGTGGAACGAAAACTACTTGCACTCGTGTATCCGCACATGCATGTGTACAAGTTGTACCCGAAGGTTTATTGTGGTGAAGAAGAGTGGTTCTTTATCGACATATACTTTGAACACGACGAAATGCGGACTGAAATACGAGTAGTAAATACTGGTAGCACATTGTAATCGGTACCTCCTGAAATGTAGCTAAAAATAATGGAAGCACGGACCACGGAGATAACTAGATAAGATAGGGACGACTCCACCGCCATTTCCCACGAATTAAGGGACCTTGCAAGCAAGGTAATGCGAGCGTGACAATGAGTCTACAACGAAAATTAAGCTATGATTATGTTTAGACTTAGACATGTTTTCAAAGTCCGACGGGTTTAAAGCTCCGATTGAATTTAGGTACTTAATTAGCGCCGATCTACGTCACTGGACGAGTAACATGTCTATACCACTTCTTCAACAAGCTGGCGCCATCCCCTTTCCCCCTGCTCCTCAAGATCCGCCTGTTTTGGCGGATGTTGTACGTGCAAAGTACCGCGAAAGGAGTGTTGAGGCAGCAACTGGTGAGCTTTGTTCGCCTGTTCTTTGATTCTGACTGATGACCACAGCAACTCACATGGCCAACGGACCCACACCTAATGACGCAGCCAGGACTGATATCTATAAAACACAAGTAGTTCTCACTCACTCGGCTGACAGTATGTCCTCACACTATTCTGAAAGAGTTGATGTCTGATTGTCATTTGAGATGCTGCTCCGCCGTGGTTTTTACCAGCATTAAGTGCGGCATTAAATACGGCAATAAAAGCGAAACTAAGTGCAGTATTGACTGAACACCTTGCCCCAATCAACGTTACTCTCGCAAAGGTTAGTGCACTGCACGATCCATGATCAGATAGCTTGATACACGTAGACGCGAAATATGCTCCTTCATGATGGTCAATCTTACCCTTTTGACATCGTACCCTTCCCAGATGGCACCATGCCAAATGCTCCACCGGTTAGTTTTCTCGATGTCATTCTAACCCCCTGCATACTTACCTATATCGGAAGCACAACTTGCCATCGTTGACCAGTGCAGCAACGATCGCTGACCTGAATCCTGGTCAGCTTAACGCTTACTGCAATGGATATGTTGGCGTAGGGCACGGCTTAGTGGGACCAGCAGGGCAGACTGCTATTGCACGGGCGATCGGGTGTACAGTTGCTCCTTAGTCTACACGAGATTGTGAATACATAGCATTATAGCGATGATATGGCAAGAGACAGTGACAGGCAAGCACGAGAACTGCAGCGAGAAACATGAAGTGTGCGCATATAGTCAATAAGTGATGCGTCACCCGATACTGCAGGCGTGGCTGTGAGTTAGTTGAACACATCAGTGACAAGCAAAAGTACATCTACTTGTGAACATGGAACTGCGAGAATTGCAAGATGCTAACGAAAAGCGAGTAGTCCGGGAAAGACAAACAACTCGCGTGAGAGTGATTGACACAAAACAGAAGAATTGCGAAAGGGCCGATGAAGAATTAGTTTATAGGAATGCAAGTTATGATTAATATATGATTAATGATACGGAGGACAATGAGACCAGTAATCGTTCCAGCATCCTTTGTTGCCTGGCGCTGAACATTGTTGAAGTAATGCAATCACTCCAGAGTCACGTTATGGAACTCACAGACTGGTACGGTGATGACGGTGTGTATTTCATCCACACCTGCTTCCAGCCTGAGCGAGACAAGGAACAGCGCATGCTGCTTGACAGCATTCTCGTCCAGTACACCAGCATTATTTTTTGTGAGTGGCAGTTGAAGGAGCGGTGGGCATTGTTCAGGAGGCAAGAGCCATGCTTGAGTACGGTGACGCTGTGGAGAACGGCAGGGGCTAGAGCGAGTTGAGTTTACTACGGTGACAGCAGTGTGCGGATGTATAGCACGGTAGTGAGACTGGGTAGGTACCAGACGTGAAGCACAGCAACCGAGCGGCGGACATAGGGGGGTATAGCCATTCAGAGAAACGCACTGTTTCTCGGCGCCCTGAAAATTTCGATCACTAGGAATCGCATAGAAGGACCAACAAACTCACGTTTTCAGTCCACGCAAGCTGCGCCCTCAACTCAGTCATCCCGAACAATAAGATGACATTGATTTTTTTGTGATAATAAAAACGTATATTATTTGTAAATTGCTGAGTTGTCTCGGGCCCGGGTATACTAGAAATATCAGCGATGACCGTGCATATAGGTAAATAGTCATGTGCATTAGATGACGTGAATAATAAGCACGGACACGATACCGACGCTATTTAGGATCCTCCCGACGGCCACGATAACACACGATTTCTTCAGTTCTTGACCAGATAAGAATTGTTGATTCCATGTAGCACAATCTCCGGAACTCTTTTTCTTCAGAAATGCGTGTACCCTGGTCAGCAAAGTAAATATATGTCAAAGAACTGCATTCGTTCCCAAACAGACCCGGTGACCTTTTTCGATATGACATCAAAGTAGTCCGGTAACACAATCCCGCCTGAGGGAAGGAAGACGGCCCTACTGGGCTGTGCGACATACTCTGTGTCGTTTTCATCAAACGGCGTCAGAGACCCTTCGTAGGAGGCAGTAGCAAGGCAAACACCAACACTGTGATCAATGCAGATAATACAGCTCCATTGGCGACTTGTTCCTGTAAGTGAAATGAATATCACTGATGCCCGACTCGGAAACCGGAGGAACGTACAAATGACCGTCTAGTCTGGATACTTGGAGATTTTGCATTTGAAGTTGTTCTTGGACTCTGGCAAACGGGTAATCAGACGCTGCGAGTCTCACAGCCAAGGATACTGCCAGGACATGGCCAACGCAAGCTCGGCGGAAGTGTTAATGCAGATGGCGCTTAATTTGATGGGAAGGATCATTGCTCTTCGACGGCAGCCAAGATCACTTGGAACGTACCGTCGTCTCTCTTGGCGACAAAGGCGGACCAATCAGAGAAGTATTAATAAGCTTTTCCATGCTTCACCAAATACGATTGAATCAAAAGAGGCTTTCCAGGCGCATATGGGTTTTCGTGGCGAGCCCCAGCGACCCGTTTAGTCCGGGTATGTCGCGTGGTGTGTGAATTCGTCTTTGACAGTGCCGATTTCAACTTGACACACATTAAAGAGTAACTGCCTTTCAATATCAAAAGCGTTGCGGGCAACTAGGCGCGTGGCACCGCTGACGATTATCTGCAGGGGCTTCCTCCCAAGAGGCAGAGACCGTTCGCCTTTCATGCATGGGAGCAAAACAAATCGGATTACAATGCTAATATGAGAGAAGACAAGTCTGTATTATCGAAGGGGTTCCTTCAACCTTAGAATATAGACAAGGTCCTGCAACACCAAGCTGTTACAATGTTTCACTCAAGACATAACCCCGTCAATGGTATCACTCTGAAGGCCATACGATAATCACGTATTCAGAGAGAACGATGCTTACCTTCCACTAACCAACCCATATTGTAACAGTTACGACTCAACTCAGCCTCCTGAAGCCCCATCTCTGCTTTGATACTGCTCGCCTGATCTTCTTCTTCAAACTCGATGACTTGGCCGCCAGAACCAACAGAACCCTCAGTGGTTTTGCGGTGTGTGATCACGATGAGGCTGTGCACCCCTTCGTAATCGCATGACCTTATGCGAGCTCGATAGTTCTCTTTGCGAAGGTAACGGTTTGCTAAAACCATATAAAAACCCCCTTGAAGCTCAACGCCTCGCTCATTGAACCAAGCTTTGATTTGTTCAGGTGTACGCTTGTAACCTCCCACATGAATAAACATCTTTGGTCCAATCAGCGAGTTATCATGCTGCCTAGAGGAACTGACTCCTTTGGCCAGTCACATATTAGTCATCGTGACATCTGGTAACATTTCCAATATGATGGGCAAATTGGGACGAGTGGGTTACTCAACGTCAATAGCGCACCTGTTCAAGCATTCTTGAACGAAATTGCTACCCAGAACTGGTAAATTAAAAATTTTCACGTCCTGGATTTCTGAATATGATTATGTGCCCGAACATTGTATATGGGTTCTTCTCTAAGCGTCCCCCTAAGTATTATGACAGACCGCAGTGTCACGAGGCGACTGAAGGACGCAAATCACAGTTTTGTTCAAGGATCTTTCGTCATCACCCTGATCTTAAATGCACCCCAACGCAAGACTGGCACACGTACGTTGTACCACATCCCGTCGCCCAGTTAAAGACCACATGTCACATCGCAAGCTTTCCTCTTCGTCTCATCAGGACTGTCTCTCGAGTTGAGATTTATGTTTCTGTATTTAATAAGTTACTGCACATAGTCACTGGAGGAGTTAAAACTGCGTACTGAAGATTGAAAACCGCGGACCCTCGAGCAGAGTCAGTGGAAACAGCTGCTGACCCTTGAGTGCTTGAGCTTTCAAATACACTCCCCGTTTCTACTGGTTGTCGTCAATGGGTGGCCTTTATTCCCGTTCGCATTTCCTCCCTCTCGCCACATTAGCATGCTTTGCATCCCTGCCGTTGCTTGAATTAGAGGACATGACTAAGGCCAACAAGGTGAGAAATCTGATTCAATAGCTAGGTGGACTGTGTATTTCATTGCGGGCCTACGAAGGCGCAGATAGTATCAGTTGATGACGCGATGACGAAAATCGGGAGTATGGAACGCCCGATTTGGGCTAGCCCAGCATCTCGTTTTCGATGTCACCGAATTGCGCTAGTGGGGCAATATCCTAGGGCGAACCTCAAGCTCGACATTCGCTGTGGGGCTTCTTCGCAATCACACCCGTGGACCTGAATGATAAGCAAATCGCGAACCTAACACGCAAAGTATGCTACGCACACCTGAAAGGTAGCTAGGAATACAACGGAAAAATACAATAAATCTGGTAGCCGATTCCTCGAGTAGCGAAACATGTTGTCCTTGACAGTCAAACGTTTCTTTCAGCTGTCACCGGAAGAAGAGAACTATTGGACACCTCGAATCTGTAAACCAGCAGCCCTACTTACCCCATGGCCTTCTATCCATCGGGCACTGTTGCTTTGACGCGGAGGTTCCAATCCACTTGAGCAAACAATGCATATGAAATATATGTGTACATTCACCCCAGACTGAAACATCAAATGAGTTACACGTATAATATCAGCATCATTTTCATTAGTGAGAAGACTCGGATAACTCAACTGAGCGGACACTCATCCCCTGGCATCTTGCAAGACGGACAACACCCTTCAAAGGAAACGCGACATATCCCACACACGTCGCCTTCTTCTTCGTCTTCGGTGGCCAATGCTCCTTCGTTGTTCTCTGATTCCCTGCCGGTGTCCCAGCGCCATTATGCGACGGCGTGCCAGTGTTTAATATTGACTTTCATGTTGCGCCATTTGTGTTGTGCGATGGTAAGTATGATGATTACATAATTATAGTACAATCTCGTCTCACGACGGCGACAACGAAATGATGGATTTGGGTGCCAATTTCCTCGAGCCATTCTGAAAAATCTGCAAGAGCTACGGCTGCAAAGCTCGTGCAGGATACTACAGCGGCTCCCAGTGGTGTGTATGTGTTTTCAGAATTGTTGGAACAGCCGAGGTTCGATGCCCGTTGCTCGCCGTTTTGACGTTGCCGTGGCCTGACGAGGGTCCCTGTATACTCGTTCTAGCTAGGGAAGAGCAGGCAACACGAGCCTTATCTATTTCTCGTCCGGCTATTTGCATACAAGACTTATCAAGATTATGTTCGTATGTACCGATAGTTGTATTCATAGTATCGGATACCTTTGCTAATGAAAAAATCCGTGAAGAGTACAAGGAACGACTTCCCCCATTGAATCAAGTCCAAATCACGAAACTTAAACATCTGTCTATCGTCTCGCTAGCATCAGAATGTCGGGTGAGCAGTGCCCTCCTATTCTTTATAATTCTCGATTTCACCAGTTTGCTGCGATTCACTAGATATTACCCTGCTCTGGTCTTCTCAAAGCACTCAACACGCCAGGTATCCGAGAGCTCGAAGACCTCACCATCGATGCCACATACTTGGACGGCGCGGAAAGCTGGATCAGAGCAAGGAGCTCTAGGAAGCTCGAAAGTATCTTAGCTGCATTGCATTGGTGTGTTTACTTTTACTTATGTCCAATGCGGGACGTTGACGCCGACGTCGATCTCCCCCAGGTCGTCAACAACATCCGCGGTGCTCGCCACATATTGAAACCGCAGCCGCTTAAACCGCAGCGAAGAGAGCTAGTCAGGAAGAACACGAGAAGACCTTGCAAGCCACGCTGAAAGAAGTGACAGAACGGCACAACGACAAATTGGGACCCCAGAAAGGGACTGTTGATCGAGATCCTATGCTGATGGACGTTGATGATTTGCCTGAGCAGTTGAAGGGGAAGAATCGGAAGTGCGTTTAGTTTTCTTTTTTCTAGCATATAAGAATAAAAAATGCGTTGCGGATAGGGCATCACAGGAGACCGTACCTAAGCAACAACGAAAACGTAACAAATTCTGGATTATTTCTCATTCATCGTTTTACTCTTCTGTACGCATTGACAACGCTTGTATAACTGCAAGAAAGCACACAACATTGATCGTCGACTCACCTCTGTCAGAATCTTACAGGCAGAACGTAAATTTGAGCACGTTAATAAATCACCATAGGCTCCACAGCATATCCTGCTAAAATTAACTTCTTGATAGTTGTAGGATTGGCATCGTAGTTATGCGATTGTCCCAAACATCATCATTTTCCTTCAGAACAGGAGAATACTACACGGGAACGGTTCTAAAATTATACTCATGACAAATTTGTCGAAAGGAGTTTTATCACGACATCAAGATACGCGAGGAAAAAGTAACATAGTGGTAGGCCATATGTATCACCGATTAGCGATGGAGCTCAATGGATAGTTGTTGTTTCGGGACGTGACAAGGTCGAAGGCATCTGACGTGCCACTGACGATATTCTTTCTTCGCGCCATGTTCTTGCGGAGGTGAATCTTTCCATCATCCTCTACACCAATATCTGACCAACAGTTATGGCAACGTTTCTGCACACAGATCTGATATTCGGCTCTGATCTGGCGGACAACGCATCTCACATAGATGCGGTTAAGACCCAGCTCACGCAAAGTATTGGAGCCAAATATCCAGATGTCCATTGACTTGCTCGCAAACACCTAGGACACATGTTGATCCTAGTATCTTCGATGGCTTTCGCTTCGAAAAGACGAGTAAGCACGAAGGAGAGTGTGTGAAGTGCATGTTCGTCTCTCTGGACCTCGATTACCTTCTCTTTGGCCATGGCCGTCATTCATGGTGCGCTGGATACCAAGTAACTATCTTTAACTTCGGTGTTTCGATTCTTTGCGGTTAACGAACTGAAAACTATGCTTGCGTACATTCTGTTGAACTATGATGTCAAGCTGGCCAGCGATGATGGATGCCCAAGACCTTGTGGCTCGGGCGTACCACACTGCCTGACCCTACAGCCGAAGTTTTGTTCCAGAGGCGTACTTGGAGTGAAATGAGCTTTGGTTAATGACGGGTTCGGAGATAAATTGGACGCTATCGCCATCACAAATATCATTCACATTGTCCGTTATAATCACCAAGTGCAGGTCAGTTATTAGGTTGAGCTAGTTGCCGACGAAGTACTAGCGCATGGTTGGTGCGCGCCCAAGCTGAGACACCTCTTATTTTCATGACTACGTGACTGATGTTTATATGTACGCCGCTTGTCTCACTACAGTTGCCTGCTCCAACGCTCAGCTGGCCGGCTTGTCACCCAAATGCAAGTCCGTTCTGTATCGTTTTGGTCTCAACACGTCCTTTCCATCTTTGCTATTGTGTTAGTGGTGTTTTCGCAACATCAATGAATGTCTCCGCTCCGAGCAACTATTTTCGCTACTTGATAAATTATTTATGATCGTATGCGAGCGTGACAATGAGTCTACAACGAAAATTGAGCTATGATTATGTTTAGACTTAGACATGTTTTCGAAGTCCGACGGGTTTAAAGCTCCGATTGAATTTAGGTACTTAATTAGAGCCGATCTACGTCACTGGACGAGTAACATGTCTATACCACTTCCTCAACAAGCTGGTGCCGTCCCCCTTCCCCCTGTTCCTCAAGACCCGCCTGTTTTGGAGGATGTTGTACTTGCAAGGTACTATAAAAGGAGCGTTGAGGCAGCAAATAGTAAGCTTTTTTCGCTTGTTCTTTGATTCTGACTGATGACCACAGTGGCTCTCTTAGCCAACGGACCTACACCCGACGATGTAGCTAGGGCTGATATTTATAAAACACAAGTAGTTCTTGCTCACTTGGCTGGCAGTATGTCCTCGCACTACTCTGAAAGAGTTGATGTCTGATTGTCATTTGAGATGCTGCTCCGCCGTGGTTTTTACCGGCACTAAATGCGGCATTGACTGGACACCTTACCCCTATCAAAATTACTCTTGCAAAGGTTAGCGCACCGCACAATCCATGATTAGATGGCTTGATACACGTAGACGCGAAATATGCTCCTTCATAATGGTCAATCTTACCCTTTTGACATCGTACCCTTCCCAGATGGCACCATGCCAAATGCTCCACCGGTTAGTTTTCTCGATGTCATTCTAACCCCTGCATACTTACCTATATTGGAAGCACAACTTGCCACCGTTGACCAGTGCAGAAATGATCGCTGACCTGAATCCTGGTCAGCTTAACGCTTACTGCAATGGGTATGTTGGTGTGGGCCACGGCTTAGTGGGAGCAGCAGGGCAGACTGCTATTGCACGGGCGATCGGGTGTACAGTTACTTTTTAGTCTACACGAGGTTGTGAATACATAGCATCATAGCAATAATATGGCAAGAGACAGTGGCAAGCAAGCACAAGAACTGCAGCGAGAAACATGAAGTGTGCGCATGTAGTCTGTCATAAATATTCGGCTGAACCAGGCGGAGACAGACACTGAGTGAATGGATGATTAATTGATTCGTCACACAGTAGGAGGCCTGAGGGCGAGAGAGACCCCGTGTGTCTAAGGTATATTAGTTATGTAGCGTCTTATATACGGTCTTAGTATATGTCCCCTTTCTACTATTCTGAGAGCTGTGTTTGCCCGCGCTTTGTCATGGCCGCAGGGTTGCCGAATTGAGCGAGCAACGGACATGACTGTTTCTCGACAACCTGCGCCTTCAACTCGGTCATTCCGAACAATAAGATGATATTAATTTTTTTGTGAATAATAATAGCGTATATTATTTGTAAATTGCTGAGTTGTCTCAGGCACGGGTATGCTAGAAATATCAGCGATGACCGTGCACATGGGTGAATAGTTATATGCATTAGATGACGTGAATAGTAATCACAGACACGATGTCGATGCACATTGTCTGGTATCAAGCCATTTAGGATCCTCCCGACGGCCACGATAACACACGATTTCTTCGGTTCTTGAATTGTTGACTCCATCTCCGGAGCTCTTTTTCCTCAGAAACGCGTGTACCCTGGACAACAGAGTAAATGTATGTCAAAGAACTGCGTTAATTCCCCATCAGACCCACCTTCTTCGATATGACATCAAAGTTTTCATCAAACGACGTCAGACACTCTTCATAGGCGGCGTAGCAATGCTAACACCAACACTGTAATCAATGCAGAATGATACAGCTCCATCGGCGACTTGTTCCTGTAGGCGAAATAAATATCACTGATCCCCGACTCGGAAACATGGGGGAACGTGCAAATGATCGTCTGGTCTGGATACTTGGAGATTTTGCATTTGAAGTTGTTCTTGAACTCTGGCAAATAGGTAATCAGACGCTGCGAATCTCCCGATCAAGGATACTAAAATACTAATGCAGATAGCGCTTACTTTGATGGGAAGGGTCGCTTGTGATCATTGCTCTTCGACGGCAGTTAAGATCACTTGGAGAGACGGCTTGAATGAGTCCTCAATCTCCTCTCTATAAGCTAGTATTTAACATGTGATATGCCAATCAAAAAGGTAACACATTACCGCGCAATCTTCATCCTTGCTGGTTCCAAACCTAATGAGAGTGGGAGAAGCAGGGTTTCTTCGCATCGAAAATGGTGTTCCTGGGGTTGGGATGGAAGGCATTTTTTCGTGCTGCAACCAATGCTAGGGAGTGACATCAGTGGAAGCAGAAATATTTTGACAAGTAAACTTACAGTTGTTCCTTGTCGGTGAATCAGCGCAACTAGTCCGAGAAAGGGAACAATGACACATACCCAGTCTCGAATTGACACTCGGACTTGCAGCTGTGGATATGTCGGTGGAGAAATGGCAGATTTCCCACACATCAGGACTTTGGTGGCGGATTAGTTGCAAATCGCCAAACATCGCGGTCACGCCTAAACAATGCAACAATACCTAGCGTCGTTAGTAAAAATGTCAAATTAAGTGCGTTTAAGCACTTACAGTCTAATGAGGCAACCTTCGTACTGCCTAATTTGTCTGCACACTTGCTACGGATACAGATCTCCCGTCGTTTGAGTGTAGAGCGCGTTTGGTGGGTTCATCAGCCGCCTCTTATTTCCGATTTCTATTGTTGGA
>QFEO01005112.1:0-11910 GCA_003316615.1 Amanita pseudoporphyria | reverse complement strand
TGCTTGTATAATTAGTCTTGATGTAGTCCATATGCATAAAACATGACGTTCTTCCGGACCGAGGTTGAATATGATCTTGAATCACGTGTAGTCGCGCACCCTCTGATAAGGGCGTTCTTTCTCGTAAGTCGCTGGAATACGAGCCAGTATGGAACGGTGAGCCAAATCAGATTCTATCGTTATTTCGTTCTTATGACCTCCAGCCATGTCAATTTGTTCGGAGGTTCTCCTCTTAACCGCCTGTCTTGGCTCCGACAGTCGCATACTTTCCTGAATACAATCATAGCCTTGCCTACGACGAAATGGCTGTTGTTCAATCGTGGCAAACCACTCGCTGTACCGGATCCCTCTAAGGCTTCGAAGGAATCCATCACATTCTTGACTACGGACGATGTAAAACCGCTGCTTGGGTCGGAGCCTTACTTTGGGCAAGGGAGGGAACGGGGCGAGGCGATACCAGAACCTACTGATCCGGGAGGCCATTCACCACTAGCAGCAGCACGCCATCATGACGCGCCCGTTATCTTCCTCGGTGTACTTGAGAAGGAAGTTGTGAGTGCTCCTCTCCTTCAGGATGTATTGAAAGATCCTACGTCCGCTATCTCCCAACTCGGCGGGCCAGCGTATTTTTCCATGGACGTTGCGAACACAGACTTATCACCTGAAGAACTTGATCAGTTCCTCAAAGGTACTGAACCCGGACGGCAGGGAATCGTGTTGACGTGGACTGAGCCTAGAGGGCTTTCTCTCGAACTAGACATGGAAACAGCTGGCATATTTGCCTGCGCTAGAACTATGACAGAGTGGAGTTCAACATCCAAGGCAAGTAATTATTCGCATGATCAATCCCATCTATCCCTCACGACCTTATCAATAGTATTGTCCTGCCTGTGGAAGCAAAACATATTCTGTGTGGGGCGGATGGAAATCGTCTTGCAGTTCACTATTACCTTGGGCGGATAATACAGGTCGTAAACCCTGCATTACTTCGTAAGTAAACGATGATCTTCGCGTATTCCCATGCTTATGGGCGTATTAGTAAGGGAATACATAACTTCTCCCATCCGCGGACCGATCCCGTCGTGATAATGGTTGCCATTGATGAGACGAACGACAAAATACTCTTGGGTAGAGGGGTACGGTATCGTGCCTACGCTATGTCCAATTTATCTTGAGGCTTCGCTTAGAAACGATTTCCCGGGAGATTTTACTCTGCATTGGCAGGCTTCATCGAGCCTGGCGAAGAATTCGAAGACGCGGTAAAGAGAGAGATGTGGGAGGAAGCAGGCGTCGATGTCTGGGACGTGCGGTACCATTCTGGGCAGCCTTGGGTAGGCCTTCTTGTCTGAATGGGTCAGTATGGGTCGCTGATAGTTTTTTTTAGCCTTATCCAGCTAACATTATGGTTGGGTTCTATGCTCGCGCTGATTCCAAACAGCCAATACGAATAGACCTGGATAATGAATTAGCTGGTCTGTATTGGTTTAATTGTCTTACGGCCTGGTACTCATTTTTCGATGTAGACGCTCGTTGGTTCACGCGTGAAGAGGTTTTAAGCATCCTAGAAGGTAGAAGTGGGGCATTTCTTTCGAGATCCGATTTCAAGAAGGCGGCAGACAATTATGACGGGAGATTGAATACCACTCCACAAGTATCAGCGCCTAGCCGTGGCTCTTCGCCGGGGCCTGCTAGGAAAGCGGGTCCAATCAAGTTTCCATCCAGTACAGCGATTGCGGGAGTCCTGATCAAGGACTGGGCGGAAGGCAGATTTAACATGTCGGTTAGAAAGGACGATAGTACATCGCGCCCTCTCTATGGCCATCTGTAATGCATCAATGCTAAGATGCATAGTTGCCTTGCTAGTGCTTGGAACATTATGGCATATCTAATAGATGCACTCATGAAGGTCTAATTAGCGTCTTCTTTTATGTCGTGCAACTACAAGACTTCTAAGTGCAGTGAATGTAAGATGGCGTAGTCCGATGCAGGATACAATACATTAGAAGAATACAATTAGCCATCAACTAGTTTCATTCAGGATTATTATGATCAAACAAGACAGCAAAAGGAACTGGAGCGGTAGAACAGCGAAATGTCGAAATACATATATCGTCAATAGATCGTCGTATCTTGTAGCCTCTACCGTCGTGAAGGTCCCCACCACCATATCAATGCTCGATGTGTTGGTGGTGGAACTGTTGGTGTTGTGACATAGGGTCGCTTGCAGTATCTGGCCGATCAAGTGACTTGGAGGTGTTCGCAGATCCCCGATCTCTTGGAGGCTCATCGACTTCCATTTGTCCTGTTCTTGATACGAGTGTTTCGTCAGTGAATACTCTTTTGAGAGGGACCGCCTGGCGTCTAGATGGCGTGCTGTTTTCATGTATATCGAACTCGCCGTTCTCATCTTCTTCGTCTTGGACATCCCTTTCCCATTTCTCTCCTCCACCGCGTCTACCTTTTCTTATGTCTTCGCTGTCGTAGAGTTCCAAGCTCCGCTCTGTCTGCGTCCGCCGTCCGAAGCTACCTAGACCCCAGCCTCCCATTCTGATGGGATGCCGTCGTCTAGGACCTCTTATTATTTCCGCTCGTTCTACCTCCTGTTCAAGCGCGGCGACCTACGTTTTCTTAAGCGTTGGCCGTTGCCAGTCTGTAACTCCTCCGGGAGGAGGCCACCGACTACCGGGGAAGTTGGACTGCAGACTGCAGTGGTGACCGAATCAGAGTCATTGTCGTTAGAACGGCCAAATGCACCTGTCATGCCCCTCAGTACCTTCCGGGCACGCATCTTCGTCATACGGCGACGTTCTTTCGTTTCGCGCTTCCTTTTCTCGCGCTGTCGCCCTAGCCGTCCATCAGATATGCCGTATTACGCGTGTGTTGTGGTAGTGACTGCATCGTGGATGGTGGTGATAGATTGCTGCGGTTATGTACATACAGTTAGATCTAAATAATGTCTCAAGGGTAAGTCTTACCTGCACGCCATAACGGCCAGATGTTTAGTTTTACTTATGATTAGGGCCGCAGTCTTGGTCTTTAGTACGCGATTCGAGTGTATTTCCATAGTGTATCAATCCATGGCCAGGTGGGAACCTTGTGTCACAACTCCGCCTGCCCCCATCATGTCTGAATTCGCTGTCTACAGTGGCTATCAAATGGACCGTCAAACATTCAAGAAGTTTGCCAGCGGCTTGCCTGGAGCCAATGTTAATGATCAGCCAAAGAAACGCAATAATTTCATGCATTACATCCTTATATTTAATTCCTGGAAAAATCATCTCCCACCAGAACAACGGAAATACGTGCCAAGGTTTCGATGTACGCTGATATGCACTCCCAGTACTATTGATGGACCTATTTCTCTTCAATAGTTCGCTACTCTTCACAGGATGTAGTCGAAAGCTCGCCACACCCCAAGGAGGAGTTCGTCACCCATGTCTTCTTTCCCCTCCGCTTCGTCGAATATAAGGCAGACAGTCAGCTCACTGAAGGGCATCCAGACAACGGGCCTATTAGCGAAGAGACGCCCGCAGACCAAGCCAAGCTTGATTCGCTGATTCAGTTGTTGAAGGAGTGTAGTGGCACACTGGAGCGAGACATGGTTACCTTTACATATATGAAGGAGTTGCACCCCAACTTCGATTGGAGAAATGTACGTTCACTTGATTCCTTCAATCTTCTATCTAAGGTCTTCACCAGTTTTGACTTCTTGTTTCCATACGTATTTGATACAATCATCAATGTAACCACTCAATTTGCTACGTCGAATGTCCTTGCAGAAGTGTTATCCTGCAAGAGTTTGACTATAGATCTGAAGTTGCGAAAAGCAGAAACTGTAATGCCGCCATGACTTGGGCACTAAGAAACTGTGATGACAGAGCCTATGTGTCATTCTAGGATGAGACGATATGCCACCTCTAAAGCTTGAAGTTCAACTGCAAGCGAAGATGCTACAGTCACATTATCCCTTTGAATTGGTTTAGCCATTGTTCGAACAGCTGGCCGCTTGACTTGGGCAGATGACTAGAATGCAAGAACGGAATTCCTTGCTGCCACTGATCCGCGACATGACCTGCCGTTGATGAAGTAGAATTCCTCATCAATTCTGGGCCATAGCTGCAAAGTGTCATGGAACGGGTTGCGTCTGGGGTTGACATCTGGTCGATGTACTCTCGGCCGTACTAGGCGGAGTGCGCTGGCGGGCGTGCTTGAATGCACCTAATGCGTGATGTCTAGTTTCTTGATAGGTTTCTTATATGATGGAATGGGCCAGATACACCATTTGTAAACTTGATATCGATGGGACGGATCGAAGCCTCCTGCAGCATGCGAGCGGCAGATACACTAGAATTAAGACATGACGCATGATATTCGATAGTTCCTCTTCACAATAAGCTCGCTGACAGATATAATCTAATTCTCACTAGCTATACTAAGATCGTGCATCTCATTCAAAACTTGAACTACGCGTCCGTCAAATAATGACATCCACCCATCGTCATCATCATCACCATACACTGAACGTATAATGAGGTTCGCTTGAGTAGCATGCATTAAGTAGGCTTCATTGCCAAGGATAGCAATTCCAACAAGCCTTTCGCCCCACCTTCCACCAACGGCTTGAAGGTAGTTCTGCAGTTGTACAACAACCTCGGTGCGCGACTTGTGTCCTTGAGAACCTTTCTTAACGGTGGCAATTTCTACCACAATGCGCACGAGGTCCAACCGCTCCTCCGTATCATCGGCAACGCCCCAATACTGGTCGATATCGAAATCGGGCAAAAGCCTTTTCTTCTTAACCATAGCACCTTTTATGTTCAGTTAGCATGAGGCATCTTTACAGGAACGAGACCAACCATGAGAATCTATACTGTCATATGACTCATCTTGGTCATCAGATTCTGTACGAAGGAGTGCCTGCGGCTTCACGAGAAAATGACTGGGGGGAAATTTGAAGGAGAAATAGGCGTTGAGGGGCCCGTAAGCCTGGTGTTGCCATTTCGGTGGGCTCTGTTTCCAAGAGTCTAAGCGATCCTGAAGGCGCTTGGGCAACTGAGCATCTGGATCCATCAGTGTCTCGGGCAACTGAGCACCTGGATCCATCAGTGCCATTGCTGAACGCCTTGGCGGATGGAGAGGCACGTTGGTGTGACAAGACGGTAACGGCGACGCCCCGTGTGAAAGTCAATAAGTTGAGCGCAAAGCCCAGCTGTCCAAGGAACCGGCAGAAGATGAGAGGCTGGTTCGAGAAATCTCCAAGCCTCTTTGACCATGTCTTCGACTTTCTGTACGGTTGTGTTGTGATCGTTTGCTGGTGAAATCACCCAATGCTTGCGGCTCCTTCACGGAATTCGTCCTCAGCGGATAAACGTAACATGACTAGGAGAGAGCGAACTTTCTGGTCCGGTACTTGACGTGACGATTTCAGACTGGTACGCTGATCGTATTTCCATTCGCATCCGCAATAGTGATATTCACGTTTGAAGGCAGATATCTACCATTGAAATGGAGAACAAAGTTCCGATAGCTGTGTGAAAGTTAGTAACGTATATGCATATTAAGTAGCAACGCACATGTCCAGCGTATCAGCGTACTAGTATAGTTCATGACTGCATCAACATAATCATTGGAATGGCCACAATTTAAGTCGACGTGACACACTCACTTTCCAATTGCGAGAACATCATATGGCAGCCGCTTGAAGAATTCAGTTAACTATTTACCAATAAGACACCATCAAAACGCGGAACAGTTAATCATAGAAGACTTACATCGTGAACGTCAATATCGTAATGGTATTAAGCCACGCAGGTCACCTGAGTCTACCAATAAGAGATTGACATCGCGTTCTTGAATATGTCAGACTCCTCCCAGAGGCTAGTCTCGACGGGACTCGCGATGGCAATTTGCTTCATATGGGCCACGAACGAAGCAAAATCGCCAAAATCGCCACTGCCGCACAATTGCTCAAATAAGAATACAACTACAGAACGAAATGGTATCCGTACCTATAATTAGGCACTGGAAAAGAGACCTTTAGAAGGCCCAACAGTCAACCATGGGTGTCTGTCGTATGAATGATGTTGATGTCGCCCTAAACTAAGGGGTGCGAAAGAGCTGTCGGTGGCAATAAAAGGGTCAACGTCAACCATTTGTGGTGGTCGTTGTCAAAACACGAATAACCAGTCGAGGCGACGATCTCAACAAGGTACACCGCAAGCAACATTATGGTGACACTGTTGAGAGAAAAAATTGACGGAGTATGCATGATGCATTGATGCATGATGCATGAATATTGAATATTGACAGATCGGAAATCCTCTGCCGGCAAATACTTGCACCCCAATTTTCTCTTAGAACCGGCTCACCTGCCAGCGGAGAGTTCCGGGCACCTGTTCCTGTCATTCCACAATATCTTAATCCAGTGTTGCGGACGACTTAATGGAGAAAGATCTGGCAGGTCGCCGGCGGGTAACGAGACAGAGAATATGGTCCATTCACCTCAAACTGCTCTCGTCAAGCCTGGATTAAGGTTAGTCTCTGTCTCTACAGTAGACTAGCGCTCATCGTCTAGGGCAAATACAATCTACCAGTGTCATGAATCCTAGTTAGCAGTGTTTAAAATACCACTTTTCAACGATGCAAGAGTATCCGATTTGTTCAAAGAGGGGGAGCACTGCCTTCAGTATTTTCAATATATAGGTTCTTCTCATTCCCAGACTTACGCCTAGCGACTGGTACGCCGCGACAGGGGGCTGAGCGCTGAGGTCCAAGATCAGGGTACGGGTCCAATCAAGTTACCATCCAGTACAGCAATTGCAGAGTCCTGATCTTGAAGGAAAGCAGAATTGACCTGTTGGTTGAAAAGGATGGTAGTACATCCGTAACGGATCAACGCTAAGATACAAGATTTGTGATGCAATGAGTGCTTGGTTGAATACGTTGTTGTGTGTCGCCTTGCTCAGGCTAGTGCTCGGGGCGGTAGCTGCTCCAAGTTTCCCCCCGCTCGCGTCACACTAAGATTTCTTGGGCCAGCATCTCATCTTCTCTTGCCGGTTTCTTGGATTGCGCCCAAACTCTTCACGATATTGACTTTCACACGGGCGTTGCCGTTACGCTCTTGTCAGCCAACATCCAACTAAGGCGTTCAATAATGGCACTGATGGATCCAGATGCTCAGTTACCCAAGATACTGATGGATCCGGATGCTCAGCTGCCCAAGCGCCTTCAGGATCGCTTAGACTCTTGGGAACAGAGCCCACCGAAATGGCAACACCAGGCTTATGGGCCTCTCAACGCCTATTTCTCTTTCAAATTTCCTCCCAGTCATTTTCTCGTGAAGCCACAAGCGCTTCTTCGTACAGAATCTGACGACCAAGATGAGTCATTTGACAGTATAGATTCTCATGGTTGGTCCTGTTCCTGCAAAGATGCCTCACGCTGACTGAACGTAAAAGGTGCTATGGTTAAGAAGAAAAGGTTTTACCCAGATTTCGACATTGACCAGTATTGGGGTGCTGTCGATGATACGGGAAAGGGGTCGGACATCGTGCGCATTGTAGTAGAAATTGCCTCCCTTGAGAAAGATTCTCCTCATGGATGCGACTCGCGCACCGAGGCTGTTGTACAACTGCAGAACTACCTTGAAACTGTTGGTGAAAGGTGGGATAAAAGGCTTGTTGGAATTGCTATCCTTGGCAATAAGGCCTACTTGATGCATACTACCAAAGAGGACAAGCGGATACGTCCGGTGTACGATGATCTGCTGGATGATGAGGGTGAGGGTGAGGGTGAGGGTGAGGGTGAGGACGAGGACGAGGATGAGGATGAGGATGGAGAACAAAATGAATGGATGTCATTGTTTGATGAACGCGTAGTTAAAGTTTTGGATGAGATGTACGCTCTTAGTATGGCTAGTGATAGTGGTGATGAGGATATTTAGATTATATCTGTCAACAAGCTTAGTGTGAAGAGGAGGAGCAGTGGCGATCTTTCGAATTTCATGTCTTAACTCCAGTGTCTCTGCCGCTCGCTTGCCGCAGTAGCCTCGCTCCATACCATTAATATCAAGTTTACAAATTGTGTATCTGACCCATTCTATCATATAAGAAACCTATCGAAAAACTAGACATCACGCCTTAACTGCGTTCAAGACCACGAATGTCCTCGCAGAAGAGTTATCCTGCAAGAATTTGATTATAGATCTGAAGTTATGAGAAGCAGAAACTGTAACGCCGCCATGACTTGGGCACTAAGCGACGACAGAGCCTATGTGTCATTCTAGGATAAGACGATACGCCATCTCTAAAGCTTGAAGTTCAGCCGCAAACGAAGATCCATTGTTTGAACAGCTGGCTGCTCGACTTAGGCAGATGACTAAAATACAAGAACAGAATTCCTTACTGCCACTGATCCGCGACACGACCTGCCAGAACGTTTTCGTCGTTGATGAAGTGGAATTCCTCATCAATTTCGGGCCATAGCTGCAAAGCGTCATGGAGCGGATTAACGACTGGTCGAGTTACTCTTGGCCATCAGCACGCACGAACTCTTGCAATAGCATTTAGCGACCCAAATTCACTCCTGTATTTTTCATGGCATCATCCTATCATTAAATCGTCCTTGGGTTTGATTTCTTTCGATTGATTACCTACCTATTATCATTTCGCACCGCGTATCGTAGAAAGTTGAGTGGTTACATCTGATGAATATACCAAATACATGTGGAAAAAAGGGGTAGTCAAAACTGGTGAAGACCTTAGACAGAGGATTGAATGAAGGAATCAAGTGAACGTACATTTCTCCAATCGAAGTTGGGATGCAACTCCTTCATATATGTAAAAGTAACCATGTCTCGCTCCAGTGCGACACCACGCTCCTTCAACAACTGAATCAGCGAATCAAGCTTGGCTTGGTCGGCGGGCGTCTCTTCGCTAATAGGCTCGTTGTCTGGATGCCCTTCGGTGAGCTGACTGTCTGCCTTATATTCGACGAAGCGGAGGAGAAAGAAGACATGGGTGATGAATTCCTCCTTAGGGTGTGGTGAGCCCTCGACTACATCCTGTGAAGAGTAGCGAACTATTGGAGGGAAATAAGTCTATCAATAACGCCGGAAATGCGTATCAGTATACATCGAAACCTTGGCACGTATCTCCGTTGTTCTGGTGGGAGACGATTTTTCCAGGAATTAAATGCGAGGATGTAATGCGTGAAATCATCGTGTTTCTTTAGCTGATCATTAACATTGGCTCCAGGCAAGCCACTGGCAAACTTCTTGAATGTTTGACGGTCCATTTGATAGCCACTGTAGACAGCGAATTTAGACATGATAGGGGCAGGCAGAGTTGTGACACGAGCCTGGCTCGGAGGTTCCCACCTGGCCATGGATTGATACACTGTGAAAATACACTCGAATCGCGTACTAAAGACCAAGACCGCGGCCCTAATCATAAGTAAAACTGAACATCTCCTCCCCAGCTCCTCTGACCGTTATGGCGTGCAGGTAAGACTTACGCTTGAGACATTTCTTTTTCTTATCTGGGTCTAACTATATGTACAGCAGCAATCTATCACCGCCATCCACAATGCAGTCACTACCACAACACACACATAATATGGCATATCTGATGGACGCACTCGTGAGCATCTAATTAACGTCTTTTTTTACGTTGTACAACTACAAGACTTCTACAAGTAACGAATGTAAGATAAGGTGGTCCGATGCAGGATACAATACGTTAAAAGAATACAATTAGCCATCAACTAGTTCTGTTCAGGATTATTATGATGATCAAGCAAAACAGCAAAAGGAGCCGGAGCAGTAGAACAGCAAAATGTCGGAATACATATATCGTCAATAGATCGTCGTATCTTGTAGCCTCCACCGTCGTAAAGGTCCCCACCACCATATCGATGCCCGATGTGTTGGTGGTGGAACCGTTGGCGGTGCGTGTAGCATAGGGTCGCTTGCAGCATCTGGCTGGTCAAGCAGTTTGGAAGTGTTCGCAGATCCCCGACCACTGGGAGGCTCATTGACTTCCATTTGTCTTGTTCTTGATACGAGTGTTTCGTCAGTAAATACTCTTTTGAGAGGGACCGCTTGGCGTCTAGATGGCGTGCTGTTTTCATGTATATCGAACTCGCCATTCTCCTCTTCTTCGTCTTGGACATCTCCTTCCCATTTCTCTCGTCTACCTTTCCTAATATCTCCACTGTCATAGAGTTCCAAGCTCCGCTCTGCCTGCGTCCGCCATCCGAAGCTGCCTAGACCCCAGCCTCCCATCCTGATGGGATGCCGTCGTCCGAGGCCTCTTATTCTTTCCGCTCGTTCTACCTCCTGTTCAAGCGCGGCGACCTCATGAGCGTGCCTTAATGCAGCATACCAGCTGAGAAGGAATTCGGGAATAATACGTTGAAAACGCATGTTGTTAGGCTTCAACCGTGATGCAGGTACTGTGGGTGTGGTCTCTGCTTCAATATCATCTACTTCCTCATTGTTATTTTCTCTGTCAACTGAAGCGCGGCTACGTCGTCTTAAGCGTCGGCCATTGCCAGTTTGCAACTCCTCCGGGAAGAGGCCATCGACTACCGGAGAAGTTGGGCTGTGGACTGCAGTGGTGACCGAATCAGAGTCATTGTCGTTAGAACGACCAAATGCACCTGTCATGCCCCTCAGTACCTTCCGGGCACGCATCTTCGTCATACGGCGACGTTCTTTCGTTTCACGCTTTCTTTTCTCGCGCTTCTCTTGCCGCCTTAGCCGTTCTTCCAACTTCGATGCGTCCGATGTGACCAATAGACTATTTCCACTTCCTGCACCAACCCACCACCACCAACCCAAGAAACTCTGCCAAAGGACAACAGCCCACAAGAGACCTGGCATCCACACGTATTCAGTTTCACGGTCGACGTAGATAATGTTCAACGCAGTCGAAAAGACAGCGAGAGCAAGAGCCGCGGTGCCGAAGACCGCTGTACCACCATCTGTACGCCAGGCTTGGCGACGGTTAACGAGAAAACCCCATATGAAAAGAGCGATGGTAAATAGAAGAGAAAGAGTGGCATTACAGACATTCCGCAGCGCCGACGTAACCATGACGGTCCTCTTTTGTGATTCGATTCCCTGAATAGGGATAAGTTGCATGATACCGGCGACAAGTGCAAGGGGGACTTAAAGGAATAAATTCAATCATGTCTTAGAGCAAGCATAAATACACACCTAGCAGTGTCAAAATAAGTCTCCCTTCCAGACGAGATGGATATAGGAGGGTCAAAAAATGAATATGTGTTATCTGCAACAAAGTTAGACGATGCCCTGTCATTTTTTCGCAAACACGTTGGCACCTGAATGAGGCAAGACGTGGCAGCATTCATGAGCAGCCAGGTCACTTTTTCGGCAGTGCTCCAATCAGTCACCGCAGTTGTGGTGACGTCGAGTGGAGGTACATTGACGGCAATATAGCTCAGCATGTAAGGCCAACGTTGACTTTCCGTGATTGTTGTTGACATAACAACACGAATGGTTGCAACAAGCGAAATGAGCAAGGTGCTGACTCCAGACAGCTGTAGGCCATAATTGACAGGCGCGAGCGGCCAATGATATTGCGCGGTGAAAAGCAAGTGAATTAGAAGCACAGTGACGAGTGTTAGGACGATTCCAGTAAGGAGGATTTGTACGGGTAGAGATCTGACGAAGGGAGGTCTGTATTGCAAGTAAGGATCGCTACCCAAACTGGCCAAATATTAAGACGGTGAGTTAACGATTACAATCGTGACAAAAGCGATACTTGCACTACTGGAGCTTTTGCCTGTCCGTGAGCTGCATTAGCAACCGCGAATTTAAAAAATCCGAGCAGTAGCAGGAGAGGACGAGGAACCATGGGTGCGCGGAACCGCCGACGTCGGGCCTTT
>QFEO01005091.1:0-13591 GCA_003316615.1 Amanita pseudoporphyria | reverse complement strand
AGTTATGTAACCGTCTTTTCCTGACTTTCAAGTTACTACTGGTTTTCCTTGCGCAACAAGGTACTTCGAAAGTAACGGCGTGGGACAAGGTGGACGCTGGTGAGAGCGGCCGGGAATCAGCATAGTCAGAGGGCGGCGGCGTCAAGGGATATTCCATTTCCGAAGCGCTGGAGTCCGACTCGGGGAATTTATTTTGAATACGTTGTTCTATGCGTGATGCGCAATGGAGTACCACGCCTAATGCACTGAATAAGAAGGAAGGATATTCTGTTGTTGATCGGACATACCATGCTCGTCATAAACGGTCAACTTTTGAATCCCAGCGAATCTGCACCAACCGACTGCTCTCGTTACACAGTCAACTAAACGCTCTTCTGTTTCGTCACATGAGTGAGAGACGTTTGAAATGACAAGGGCCAGATGCCTTGGCAGCCGCCTACGGGAAGCGTCTAAGGGTAGTGGTGGTTTCCATGCCAGACGACTGCGATATGCGCGAACGGCTAGATACAGCAGGTACAGTCTATGGAGGAGGCACAGGAGAGAGCGCGCCAGGAGGGACATACGCGTAACTCGGCTACGTGGATTAAATTCATGTGTGCACTAAAGTCCGTTGCACGTGACGGTGACATATTAAGTCAAGCCAGGCTCCTCCTGGATGCCCCGCTTGACCCTCAGCAGAATATTCGTCTTCCAGTTATCCAGCTTCACAACCTGGTCAAACTCGTACACCGCTCCCGTGAATTTCTCCGTGTCTCCGCCCTCTACCGCCTCGATCAACACGTTGATGAACTTGGCTTCCCTGGTTGATGCAAATGATGGATCCTGACCAAGATATCTCTGCATGTTCCGCCTCGCGGTAACGATGTCCTGCGGGGATCAGTTCGGGATATTGCACGTGTGAATGCCAAGACATACGTTCATGGCCAAGGCACAGAGGCCTGCTCGTAGCCAATATTCCTTAACACTGTATTTCGCCAAGGCCGATGTTAATGAATGGTCCGCAACTTGTTCGTATCGAGCGATGGCTTGCGGGTACTCTTCCAATTCTGCGTGAAGATCGGCGGCATCCTTGTAACATGAATCCGCCGTCCTTTAATAGTGAATGTGGTTATTCGTTTGCGTCCATGGTGAGATTGTACGTACGAATTAGCGTCCTCTTGGGCGTACCAGTCGCCCGCTCTCACATAACTTTCACAAGCTTTGCGTAAATCGTTCGATTCCTGTAGATAGATCTGGCCAATTTCCTTCTCCCTGTCCGCCGCCTGGCGGAAACGGCCACTCTGTGTGAGGTGCATAATTGTCTGTGTCAACGCCTGAATAGCCACTACAACATCCTAAGAACCCGCTATGGCGGACAGAACCGTCGGACACTCACAGTCAGGGTAGCCACGTTTATAAGCCTTCGCTGCGTTCCACCAGGCGTTGGCAGCTTCGTTCTGTTCCTTACACTTCTCCCTACATTCAGCTTCTCTTGAAAACGCATCACCAGCTTCCTTGAACAATTTCTCGAGCTTAAACGAATTAGCGGCTTGCTGATAGAGGTCGCCTGCCTCCTCGAACTTTGTGCTCAATGAGGAGAACCATCCGGTGGAGGAAGAGGCCTTTTTGTCTGCCTTCTCGAGCAGAGTCTGAGCGGGTGACTTGGAGGGCATGGTGGTTGCGCAGTCAATAAAGATCAGGGCAGCAAACTAACACCATCAGTCATCTGACTGAGTGAAACGACCGCCATCCGAGGCCATTGCCTCCTTCGACCATGTCTCTCTCTTATGATACCATACGCACCCTTTCTGACACGCATCCCAAAGTTCCTGTCATTCAGTACCAGTATGGCACAGCTGGTTTCAGGACTCTGTGAGAGTCGGCGCTGCTTATCGTGGTCATCCACTTATACCCCACAGCGCTACGGTTTTAGATGGTGTCTTGTTCAGAGTAGGCATACTCGCCGCACTGCGTAGTAAGAAGCTCAATGGTCAAACAATTGGTGTAATGGTCACAGCATCTCATAACCCGGAAGAGGTGAGTGACTATCTGCGGACGAGATAAACAACTTGACGCGTTACCCACCAGGACAATGGAGTTAAGCTAGTAGATCCGCGCGGAGAGATGCTTGAAGCATCTTGGGAAGTATATGCAACAACGCTAGCCAACGCAGAAACTACAGATGAGTTCATCGATGCGTTAGACGAGTTGATCAAGATTGCCAAAATTGATCCGTCGAAACCAGCAAGAGTCGTGTATGCGCGTGATACCCGACCTTCCGGAGTAAACTTGGTAGCAGCTCTTGAAGATGGTTTTGAGGCGCTCGGCGCCGAGGCTCGAAGCGCTGGCGTTACGAGTACACCAATCCTTCACTACCTCGTTAGAGCCATTAATACCAAAGATACCAATGAAAGTTACGGAGATGATTCTGAACTAGGATACCACGAAAAGCTGAGCGAAGCTTTCAAGAAACTGGTGGTGCGGTTGCAGATCTTGTATAAATCTTGCCTCCCATTGATGCAATTCTAAGGCCGGGCGGCCCCCTTTGGAGCCGCTTGTTATTGACTGTGCTAATGGAGTTGGCGCACTCGTTGCAAGTACACTTTCTCAACATATTGGCAGCGCCCTACCCGTGATTCTGGAGAACACCGCAATCAATACGGCGGGTGCCCTGAACTACCAGTGCGGAGCAGATTTCGTCAAGACGTCACAAAGACTTCCGCCCTCACTCATGGGCAAACTGAAGCCTGGTCAGCGTGCTTGCAGTCTTGACGGTGATGCCGATAGGCTGATATACTACTATTATGATGAGCGGGGGTATTTTCACATGCTCGATGGTGACAAAATAGCTGCACTTGTTTCTACGTTCATAGTGGACCTCGTGAAGTCTGCAGGTCTCGAAAGCAAGATCAGGGTCGGAGTGGTTCAAACAGCTTATGCCAATGGTGCCTCCACCAAGTTTTTAGCCCAGGTAAGAACTTTGGAACTCAATCTAAAAGTGTGGACTCAAAATGCCACAGAACCTCCCCGTTAAATGCGTGCCTACTGGCGTAAAACATCTCCATCATGCCGCTGAACACTTTAATGTTGGCGTATATTTTGAAGCAAATGGACACGGTACTGTCTTGTTTTCTCGGGAGACGTTGGACAGACTACATAAGCACGAGCCGATGACACCAGCCCAATACACTGCGCTTGAGCGCCTCATCAAATTGACTCACCTTATTAACCAGACCGTTGGCGACGCTCTATCTGACATGTTGCTCGTTGAGGTGGTGTTAGCACACAAAGGATACTCAGGAATTGAATGGAATTCTTTGTATACCGACCTTCCGAACCGCCTGGTTAAAGTAACCGTGCCCAATCGTCACGCTTTCCGTACGGAGGACGCAGAGCGAAGACTTGTTAGCCCGCCCAACTTACAAGGTAAAGTTGATGAATTAGTACGACGGTACGAAGGTGGTCGTTCATTTGTCAGGCCAAGTGGGACGGAAGATGTGGTCAGGGTGTATGCAGAAGCTGCATTAAGGTCTCAAGCAGATGGTAAACTTTCGCCATTACTGGGTTGAAACATATTGATGGTACTTTGATAGAACTGGCGTATCGTGTGGCAGGATTGGTCTACGATGAAGCGGGAGGCGATCCCGTGAGACGCCCGAAGGAGTTCCTCTGAAACTTGCAGTAGTCACGGTATTCTTGGATATTCCTAGATAGCGCCTGAAATTAGCGCTATGATAACATTCGCACGTAATCAGTGTGTATGGACTCGGCTCTTAAGTATGAAGTGTGTTGTCAGAACGTTTTTGTCCTGACGTAAACCCTGTGTTGTACTCCCCCACCCATGTGTCGTTTTGTTATTTACAAAGGCACCTCCCCAGTTCAGCTTTCTCATGTGCGTACTCATGCCCTAGGTCTCGGAATGAATCCCGTCTGAGTGTCTGTGCAGCTGCTCACACGCCCATGTCATTCTATTATCAACCAAGCCTTCGATTCGCGGCTGCGGATTGACCGGAGACGTCCAATGAATGGGGATGGATTTGGTGTTGGTCCGCGTCACGCGCTTCTCGGTTGTTGCACATATCAAATCTTCCACCTTGACAGGCTGGTATGACTCCGTGTACGACGAAGAGCTTGGGTGCCAACCCTGTATTTTTACTTCAATCACACCAGTCAGTCAGCCCCTCCGTCGTATGACCCGTTTGCCCCAATAGATGCCACAACTTCTAGGCATGGAATAATGCGAATCTCACTCGTCTGGCGGAGAAGATAAAATCACCACTTGTCTTGTAAGCAGCTGCTTGATGCGCTACTGCTCATTCCTGGCTGAGTCATTTAGTGGACACGTGCGGGCAACAACGGAAGGGACACTTTCGCTTGACAACTGCCATCCCTTTGTCCATGGGAAGTTGATGGTGTGTCCCGTTACAGATTCTATATCTTTCTTATCTGGTTATACTATCTAGTTTATGCACAATGGGAGTATAGGAGATTTCCCCCGCATCAAGAGGAAGCTGCAAAGTACCCTGCCAGATATAGCGTTTAATGCTGTCCATGGGAATACTGGTGTGTCTCTTATTCGGGTGCCCCATACACTCTTATCTAACCGGAAAAAGACTCGGAATGGGCCTTCGCGCTGTTCTTATCCAAAGTGGGATAGCACCCTTTACGAGATAAATCCCCTAACCTCCTGTCCAGTTACCTGATCCGAATGCGAAGTTCTTCAAATCAGACGTCCTTCGTAAGGCAATGCTTGCGACTATTTCTAGTTTGAACGAGTTTGCTGAAGAGGCCGGAATAACTGAGGTGACAACATGCTTTGGCTTCTAGCCATCAGCCCACTAATTGCAATTGCAGCCAAGTCTCATGAATTTCTGCGTGACAGACGGCGAAAGCGTTATTGTAACACGATATGTCTCGTCACGGACAGATGAGGCAGCATCATTAGTAGGTATCAGCGTTTTATGACTAAAGCTAGAACCTCAATTTTCCAAGTGGTTTTCATCCGGCACGACGTTTAGCGAATGTGCTGGAGGAGGTCATTATAAGATGTCTAAGGCAGATAAACGAGAAAGTATGATTATGGTATGGATGATCAATTCCTTTACTCCTTAGTGGTGTATCTGATGTTGTCTTCAAGATTGCAAGCGAGCCACTGACATTCGAGCGAGGTGAGTACTATAATTGCACCACTCATCTGGCTGCTCAAAGAAATGCCTAGCTGATTGGATGGAAATCAAGACAAATATCATGGTTGTAATAACACCCAAGATGAATTTACTACAGATACCTATCATAGACAAGTTTTACGTTCCACCCTCTGATCCAGCTGCGCTTGCTCGCAACACGGAATTTGCGCGTGAGAAAGGACTCCTCAATCCTCGAGCTTCCATAAACGGAGTGGGCAAGAGCAAATGGCTTGGAAAGCAGGATGCCAGGCACGTTTGTTGTTAATTTTTGTGTCTTATCTCTGTAGTATCAGTTGTCGGCTTTTTATTCCCGCTACGTAAGTAGTGGGCTCAGATCGACGTACCAGCCAGCCCTTTCAGTCACATGACATCGTGGGAGTTACCAAAGTGACGGTTCTGATGTTCGAGAAAGTTACATCCGCGATTGCAGTCTGTAACGGATGTCTTATTTGTTTCTTAGGCTCCTTATTAAACTCTTTCGATGTGTTGACGCGAACTGTGAAACATCCGCCCCGGTCGTGATATATGATATATGATACTCCAATCTCTGTCGGCCATCTGCGTGTGCAAATCGTATCAGTTGTCGGCTTTTTATAATATTAATACGTTGGACCTAATTAGGGTAGTGGTTGGCGTGACAACTACCTGACTGTCACATGGGAGTCACAACAAGCAAGAAGGCGCTTGAGAACGCCTATGACGGTGGAGGAGTGGAAACTCGTGTTCGCGTAAGAGCTAACCGTCCATGATGAATCCATGGTTGCTTTGGAGTGCTTTGTCTACGACAGCAAGGTGAGTGTTCAGTTCTGTGGGATGCGTAGTCGTGTGATTCGCTAACCGAGGCTGGTAGACTGTCTATGGTGCTCCAAATCCTCATATTTCTTCCTTTGACTTTGGCGACGTTATCAAGACAGGCATTCCTCTTGCTTTCTCTTCTCTTGTGTATACAGGCGCTCATTCATGGAACGTTGCTCATGGTCTGGGATTCGAATGTCCTTTCTGTCCTTCAAGTCCCTGTGCACCCCTTTCTTCTGCTCTTGTGCTTTAACATCTTCTCTTCATCATTAAATCCGTGGATCGTCACTGCCACCGAATGGTGGAGTACTATCTTGATATTGATGGGCCCCTTGTTCATCGCAATGGAAGGTCTCTCTAGCCTTCTTGTGGCCCAGAAGCTAGGTCAAAAAGGGAAGGAACTGGTGGAAAGAGGGGAGTTGTTCCAATTCGGCCTATTGATTGCAACATCGGCAACCTATGTTACTTCTGCATGGTGGATAGTTGATGTAAGTATTTTCGATTTAGGTTTTGTCCAGTTACTAAAATATATCTCGTAAGTCGTACCCGACAGCGGCTTCTTCACCTCTGTCATCCACAC
Source organism: Amanita pseudoporphyria (assembly GCA_003316615.1). Taxonomy (NCBI): domain Eukaryota; kingdom Fungi; phylum Basidiomycota; class Agaricomycetes; order Agaricales; family Amanitaceae; genus Amanita; species Amanita pseudoporphyria. Next base: position 7,051 of record QFEO01005091.1, on the reverse strand, counting down.
TCTTGGGTGTAGCGATAACCACTTTTCTCTTCCTTACGTTTATCGGATTCTGGCTGCGGCGCACCAACATTATAGAGTCTTCTGGTCTTGCATTATTCATCGCCTACAACGTCTGGTTGTGTGGCTTTGACCAAAAATCTTTTTCAGACCCTGCGTCATCGTAGTACGTTGTCTTATATCTGCCTGCGACAAGCTATTGAGGAGTTTGTTTAGTGCACCCCTTCTCTCAAACCTTCTTCCTCATTTCCAAACATTGCTCAATTTCCTAATAAACACTCTACCGAAACCCGTCTTAATTGCTCTTCTATATCGACTTTCCATTTTACACCTGGCCTCGCGTATCTTACCTACCATTGGTGCAGGCGAGTGGAGTGAAGATGATGCATGGGAAGACAGACCCGTTAGGCATCCCCTATCCGAGTTGATCCATAAAAACTGACGTCCAACGTAGACTTCTATGTTTACCCGAATAATTCTCACTTATCGTCAAGCTGTTTTTGTCACAGTATACTCCCACTTGTTGCGTAGGTATCCTTAACTTCGATTCTATATGTCTCCTTCTGACTTGGGCCTGGATTAGTCTTGGACCACTCCTCCCAAATCTGGTGGAGATGGATGAATATTATTTTCACACTAGCAATCTGGTCCATCGAGCTTCTCGTTAGCTCCGAGGATGATGGTGTAACAAAGAATTGGAAAGTTGATTAACTTGTTATAGTAGATGATTAGTTATTCTCATTCAATGGACGGCCACTACTACGACAAGTATGTCATAACGCTTAGTGATTTGCCTTCCACTCAGCCGTGTTGTCATCTTCACCTTCGTAGTATTCGCGTTTCCATATCTGTGCCTTACATTTGACCTCTTCCAATATCAGCTCGCACATAAGGAACGCCTCTTTTCTGTGAGGCGAGGAAACGGCTATCACTTGAAGAAGGTAAGGGCCTGAATAGCTTTAGCTATAGTGTTCGTACCAATTGAGGCCTCTCCAACCGGCACCGTCCCTATTCGGTGATGAAGTGCACATCGGATAATGGGTGAAGCTGGATTATTGGCTGTGGCATGGTCTGATCTCGCCACAGATTCTGCTGCATTGCGTATGATATCCCCCATGGTTTTAAGAGCCAGCTTCGTGTATGCTTGGTACTCCAGCTTCTGTACCGCCTTCCCTGTAATGCATGTGAACACGACATCAAGCTTTGCTCATTCATTAGACAAACCATTGAACGAGTTGCGGGTGGTACCTGTGGTGATAAACTCAAGATGTCGCACAAACGCCAACTTGGTAGATTTAGTCACCGATAAAGGTAACTATTGCACCTGCACGGTCATCCTGAACGGACTTGATAACGCGTTCGACGTCTAGCGTATAGGAAATAGCACAGATGCCATACTCGTTTTCGACTTGGCCCTCTGTCGACGGGGCTGGTGGTAAATCCATTGCATCTGGCTTTAGTCTATAAATAGAAGACTGTTTGTATAGTTCTGTTACGGCTATGTCTTTAGGTGCGCTCAGGTCAAGGTGGACACTTCATGCAAGGGGTTTGTCCACTCGGAACCAGCTAAAAAGTGTTCTTGAGCGGCACGCTCCAATCGATGTCCATCCAGAAGTTGAGGATGCACTCGCGAACAACAAACCGGTTGTAGCACTTGAGACGACGGTTATAACACATGGTATGCCTCAGCCAGACAATTTTCGACTCGGGCGCTCTCTAGAAAACATTGTGAGGTCTACGGGATCCATTCCAGCTACGATTGGCGTGATCGACGGACGTGTCAAGATTGGGTTGAAAGAGAGCGAACTTCAGCGGTTAGCGGAGAAAACACATAAGCCTGCAAAGCTCTCAAGGAGGGATGTTGCGGCCGCCATCGCGATGAGGGCCGACGGAGGTTGGTGCAGTGATCCAACACTTTTAGTCTCAATTTCATATGAACTCTAGGTACAACATGCAGCGCGACACTGCTTTTTGCTGCGTTAGCTGGCATACGGGTACCTCTGCGATAACAATGGTTCTAACTTACGTCTAACATCGAATTCATAGGTCTTCGCTACTGGCGGGTAAGTCATATCGGGCTTGTATATTGTGCATTGGTTGTTGATCTGAATAGTCTGGGAGGCGTCCATCGTGGAGGACAGGACTGTATGTGCATTATTCAGAATGATTAAGGGCTATCTTACGCCTTGATAATAGCCATGGACGTCTCTGCTGATCTCGTCGAACTCACTCGAAGTCCAGTAGGGCTAGTATCAGCCGGTATCAAATCTATACTAGACATTGGCCGGTATGCATTGATTAGCCTCCACTCACATAAAACTCAATAAGCCTAGGACGCTAGAGTATCTTGTAAGCCGGATTACACGTATTGCTTAAGTAGCTAATCCAGTTGCGCATACAGGAAACCCTGGGTGTCCCCGTCATCTCTTACAGTGACTCTCGTGAATTTCCCGCGTTCTTCAGCCGACATAGCGGATTTGAGGTGCGCATCTCTTTCTGGCCTTTTAATTCCGGCTCAAACAAAGTACCAGGTGCCATGGAACGTGTCTGATCCCTTGGTTGCTGCGAGGATTCTATGTTGGTTTACTTTCAGACTCTATCATACACTAATCGTGACTGACTTCTCAAATTCGCTGTCAGATACTCAATGGCAACTTGGCATGAATAATGGCGCGCTTATCGCTGTACCCATTCCCAACGAGTACGAAGAAACGGGCTCGAAAATACAGGAAGCCGTTGACCAAGCTGTCGAAGAATCTGAGCAAAATGGAATCAGCAAACGGGGGAAGGAAGCGACGCCTTGGTTGTTACGACGTGTAAGCGCACTTACAAATCAGAGCAGCCTAGCGTCGAATATTGCATTATTGGAAAACACGGCAAAAATTGGTCAGCTCATCTCCCATACTTGGCGTCGACGTCACTAACATTGTGAATACGTTTAGGGGGTCAGATCGCAATTCAGTATCATAAACTTCTGGATGAGCATAAAGTGAGGATAAACAGCTCCTAAAATGTACACTAGGGCAGAGCAATATTAATTGCCCAGACGTCGCGCCCAGCAGTTCAGAATCGAATTACGGCTAATGATAAAGGGAATGGGTCATCCGTAGTCAGTGATTTCCCTTCTTCCTTTCCTTCTTGGCATAACCAGCAGGAAGAATAAGATTTCCAAATGGTCACAAACAAAGCTCGCTGTTATTGGCTCAGCTGCAGTTGACATTACGGCAAAAGCTGCTCTCGTTAATAGTTCCGTCCTCGGAAAGCATTCGACCGTGCCTGGAATTGTGTCATTCACACTTGGAGGTGTAGCACGAAATATAGCTGAAGCCGCCCACCGTGTAATGACAACAGCCTCGCAGACACTCGAACCTCCCTTGCTGATTTCCGCTGTTGGGGCTGACCCATTTGGTGAACCATTGACATCAGAGCTAAAAGCTATTGGTATGCGTACTGATGGTTTAGTGAAAAGTCGCTCGAGTCGGAAGACTGCAATTTGCAACATGGTACTGGACAGCGAAGGTGAACTCGTAGGAGGCATTGCCGACATGGGCATCACAGAGACACTTAGTCCGGAAGATGTAATTCCATATTTTGACCGCATGAGAGGTCTCTCTCACGTACTGTGCCATAGATTCTTCCTGGCATTGAGAAGGCTAGACTAGACATTGTTTCATTAGATGGAAATCTAAGCTCACCTACGCTAACTGCTCTCGTCAAGTACTGCACTCGGGAGGATATCAATGGTATGTCTTCAGCGCATTTTGAACCATTGCTAACACCGATATTTCAGTGTTTTTGTGAGGTTAAGCCCATTTCTCAAAGATCTGCGGATTACTGACGATTGTCGTGAAAGTGAACCAACGTCTGTTATCAAATCCACGGCTATTCTTCCTGCGATCGCCTCTTGCCTTGACTCAGCCCAGTTAGGGATTGCGCCAATTACTTTCGCGTCACCAAATCTTCTGGAGCTGTCGCACCTATATCAAGCTGCTCAGTCAGAGCCCTATAATCTGATGTCACACTCGACGTGGTGGACCTCCATAGACAGTTTTTCTCTAGGGACTACTTATCGCGCCGACCTGGAACAACTTGCCAAGCGCAGAATGTGCGATGTGGATCAGAGTAAGGGAACGTTGGCCTTTCTCCTCGATCAAGGTGTCGCACAGATGGCCGTCAATTTACTACCTTTTTTCCAACATCTTATCATCAAATGCGGAGAACGAGGCATCCTTGTAGCAATGCACCTCACAAGACCTTCCGTCTGGTCGAACGAACGCAGCAACATTTCGAAACGATATATTGTGGCACATGGAAATTCTGGAAATACCATTGTCCTACAACACTTTCCTGTCCAATCCGTAAAAGGCGAAATGAATGTTACAGGAGCGGGTGATTCCTTCGTTGGAGCGATGCTGGCATTCATAGTTCAATGTCCTGATATGTTCTGTGATCGGCGACTGCTCGCAAAGGCAGTAGCTGCTTCGCAACGGGCTGCCACGTTGACTCTACAAAGTCATCTTGCTGTTTCTCCCACAATTTCTTATCAAAGTGTCATTGGATCAAGTTAGCATTATCATGTCTTTATTATTTAGATAGCGACAACGACCCCATAGCAATGCCCGAGTATAGCCTGGACATGCTATCAATTCGATGTTAAACATAATATCAGGTGGCTCCTGCTGTCCCCCAGTTAGAAAGGATTTAACCCACAGCACCATGCTTACCGCCAGAATGGACTCTACCGAGTAGAATCTGTTGAAGCTTGTCATAGATGGACAAGGCACCGGCACCAGCAACACTGCGGAGAATGTTGGCACCGCCGCCCTTGAATAGAGACCTGTAGCCTTCTTTGCGAATGATTTGCAAGAATGCATCAAGCATGGATTTATATTTTACTTCAGCACCAGAGGTCATCATCATACGGCGACTTAAATTTGTTGTCAAAATCATTGTCGGCAGAGATCTGAGCGATGTGTACACACCGAACGGTATCCAAAGGATACGATGCTAGACCAGCAGTTATTGTTACACCCCAGCCTAGACCGAATGACGCTACGAAGGATTGCCGTAACGGGCCGATAAGAATGACAGGTTCTGTGGGATGGTTATATATATGCTGGTACCCAAGTAGTAAAAGTGCACACTTAAGGAGTCGTAGAGGCCGAAATATAGTCCTCGGTAGACAACGATTCCCAAGACAGATGGTACGAAGCCGCGGTAAAGACCGACGACGCCATCTGACTTCAGCGTCTTCTTGTAGACATCTACTAGACCTTGGAATTGGCGAGACTCCGTGGTTTTGGCTATTTTCGCGTCATTGGCTAACCGAGTGCGAGCATAATCTAACGAATAAACGAAAAGCAAGGATGTCGCTCCAGCAGCTCCACCGGAAGTCATATTTCCCGCGAACCATTGCCAGTATCCTTCGCTTTTTTTGAAGCCGAATAGTGCTTTAAAGTAATCCCCTGGAGCGACATCAACGTTCAGAAATCAATTGTTCGTGTTGGTCGACATACTGAATGCGAAGTTGAGGGCTTGCGTTGGGAAGTAACGTATCACATTCGCCGTATTTCCCCTCCAAAATGCTAGCAGGCCTTCATTCCTGTATGTCCGTGAAAATGCATCAAGAATGCCTTTGTAAGGAGTGGCGAGACGTCCTTGTTTGATCTATGTTGGTGGGTAAGCTGAATTCACTGGAATGTATATCACAACGAACCATTTCATCTTGGTTCTGCATCAAAAGTTTGACGCGCTCTATAGGAGCGGCGCTGGTCTTAGCAACAGCCTACTTGGACTTGACTATAAGAACGACGAGGCTACTTTATGGGAACTCACAGCAGCAACTCCTCCCATCATGAAGTCAACTGAAATACGAGCATGCATATACCACGGCAATCAGTGGATTCGCGTGGGCCATACAAGAGATGCCAACCTGCAAACTCTCGGGGAGTTTTCGTCCTGGCTTTTGACTCCAACATCCAAAGGCTATGTGAATTCGGTCGTAGGTGGGAGAGGAATAAAGTGGATCGTCGAACGGACGCGTTACCTGAGCTATGAGGTCATCGGCTCCAGTCACACCTAACACACCAGTGGTCCTATTATACGATCTAAGCGACATCGTCAACGCATAATGGTCCAACTTTGACCACCTCCCTGGCAACTCGATCTCGCTCTTTCTGCATGGCATGCAGTACTCGAGCATTCTCTTTTATCCTTTTCTCGAATCGAGCCTTACATAGAAAGATGTCAGTGGATTGGATAAGAGTAACCCGCACAACATACTTGAGCACCATGCTTCAAGCGAGTGAGAATATTTGCAGCCTGGCCTTTAGTCAAATTATGGATTTTCTGCATTCTTTCCTCTCCAGACGAAAACCCATCTGGTCGTATGCGCCATCGTTTTGCTATCAGTTGCCTTTGGCTCTCCGAGGCACGTTTCTTCCTCCAATTAGCGGAGCGCAGTAATCTAGGGCAAGGACATTCATGGTTATATCAACAGAAGTAGTATGATCAAATTCACCTGCCAGACATTTCACCCTTCGCAATCTTGGCTTGGACATATGTGTCACATCCTTTAATGGCGTCACTTAAGTTCTCTGCAGTTAGAATTGGCCGACTCCGCATGTAAGGGGATATTTTGAATGATGCAGCTGTAAGCCGGTCAAGCATTGCTGGTGTATAATATCCGCGATAGCGAGGTCCCGAACCTATGATATGTGAACATAGAGACAACCTGGGGTGTAGCATAAAACTCACGCTCTGTACTTTCTACTGGCTCCACGCGTACGTAGCCCTTTCCAAGGCATTCCAAGACATAAATATCGCCACCACATCCTACCCATGCGTTCTTACTAATGGCAGAGATATGTGGGGCTCCTGAAGATCCCTCAACGAGAGTGAAGGGATCGTCATAATCTATATATGTTATGGTAGTTGGCTCGGGGATGTCATCTCGACCGTCGGAAACGGTTGTTTCTGCTGCGCATTTCTCCAGTGATTCCAGACTTTCATCTGTAGAAATAGTATACCTTCAATGGAAAATTCAAGTCTACTA